>SJYA01005992.1:0-22578 GCA_006410615.1 Neotragus moschatus | reverse complement strand
GCCAGAGTATTAGAAATTCAGCTTCAGCATCAGTCCGTAAAAAAGGCTGAGTGCTGAAGAACTGATGCTTTTGAATTGCGGTGCTGGAAAAGACTCTTGAGAGCCCTTTGGACTGCATGAAAGTCAAACCAGTCAGTCCTAAAGGAAATCAACCCTGAATATTCATTGGAAGGAAGCCGCCATCTCGACCTTGTTTTGGCAGCTGCTTTGAGGCCAGTAAGGTTCATGTTAAGGACATGCTACCCTGGGCTGGAAGATAGGCAGCCTTCAGGTTATACGCGATTCCCATTCCTCTAGTCACAACGCCAGTCTTTTATTTACAACCAAGAGAACATTTTGGTAGCCAAGTGTAATGACAGGATAACTTTGAAACCAATCTAATCTATTTTTAAGTACTTGGCAAACTTCAATTAATAATATCAAGTTACTTGAGATGCATCTCGGAGAAGGCAATGGCACCCGCTCCAGTACTCTTGCCTCGAAAATCCCATGGACGGAGGAGCCTGGTGGGCTGCAGTCCGTGGGATCACTACTAGTCGGACAGGACTGAGCGGCTTCGCTTTCACTTTCCTCTTTCATGCATTGGAGAAGGAAATGGCAACCCAGTGTTCTTGCCTGGAGAATCCCAGGGACGGGGGAGCCTGGTGGGCGGCCGTCTGTGGGTCTCACGGTTGGACACGACTGAAGCGACTTAGCAGCAGCAGTAAGATGCATCTCAGACCCTATCTTTGTGCGTGACATATCCCAGGAGGGCTGCTGCAAGCCCCAGAGAGCTTGCTTTCCATCTGGGAAGTAAGATGGTCAGATATTGTTCCTGCTGAGTCTCCTGCAGATCAAGCAGTCAAAAAACATTGACAAATTGATGGGACTTCCCTCGTGGTTCAGTGGTTCGCCCTCTGCTTATACTGCAGGGGGCACAGGTTGCATCCTTGGTCAGGGAACAAAGATCCCAAATGCTGTGGCATGGCACCCCCCCCAAAAAAAATTGCCAAATTGAAGTAGGAAGGGCTCTCTCCATTTCATCTACAAGACTTCTGTTGACATTTTTTTCTAAAATCAAACAGTACTTACTCAGCACCTAATACTGGTTGGATGCCATAGGGCGAGACAAACTGCATGTGAGATGGTCTCTAGTCACGGGTGCATGTGTGGCTGGGGAGACGGACATTTCAAGTATCAGGGAGCAAGCAAAAGAGTGGGCTTCATAAGGTGGATGAAGAAGGCAGCAGGGAGATGGTGGGAGAGTTGGACCTGGAAGGAAGGGTAGGATCTGAGGCTGGATGAGAAGAGGAAGGACTTACAGTGGAAAGAGCAAACCTAGGAAAAAAAATGGAGGCAGGGATTCAGGTGTTGTGAGGGAGCAGCCAGGCACCCCAGACTTTAGGAGCAGGAAACACACAGTGCAGACACGGGGCCAGATTATGGAGGCCGAGGCAGCAAGCTGACCAAAGCTCCCTCTCATTGTCTTGTGTCAGTCCTTACCACTTAGCAGTGCTTGGTCCTGCCCCACAGAACTTCAGATAAACACTTCTGCCTCCTAATACAGATGATCAAGGGTCAACAGACATTTGAGAAAGACAGGAAGGATAAAGAGAAAACAAACTTCGAAGAGGAAAAATATTAAAAAGTTTATTATCTGCAGCTTTTGGAGATAATATATCAGTGAAAGAAAAAGCATATCAAAGAGCATTAAGAAAAAAGAGCTCTTGAGAATTTTTTTAAAGCAATAATTGTTAAAAAAAAATTGATTCAAGAGAAGATAAATTTGATGATGACTCTTGGATAATAGAACAAAAAAAAAGCGATAGAGAAAGAGGAAAACATAAGAAACAGACCCAGCAATGCCCAGCACAACAAACCGATGAAGATTCAGAGGATGGCACAGTATCACAAAAATGTCAGGACACCAGGGATAAAGGGCCTTAAAGAGTTTCTATAAGGAAAAACAGGATACATTTAGGGATTGGAAACCAGGATGGCATGGAAAGTCTCTATAGAATTCCAGGAAACAAATTCAGTGGAGCACTAAGTTTCAAAATTCTGAAAAGAAAAAAAAAAAAAAACATGGAATTCTACTCAAAAAATATTAGTTATAAGTGTGGGGGTAAAGATTTTTCAGATATACAGTTCAAAAAAATCATCTACCAAATACTTTATCTCAGATACCTGCTGGAGGATACTCTCCAAAATTTAAAAGGCCAAGAAAAAGGAATATTTAGGATCCAGACAGTAGGGAATCCAAGTGAAGAGAGATGGGAAACCTCAGGACAAAATCTAGACACACATCTCCAGGATAAGAGGCCAAGGAAAAGGGATATTTAGAATCCAGACAGTAGGGATTCCAAGTGAAGAGAGATGGGAAACCTCAGAACAAAATCTAGACACACATCTCCAGGAAAAGTCAGTCCATAGAATGCCTGGGGTGTTTGAGTATTTTAAGAGGAGATCTACAGAGTTTGGTGACAACATGTAATAGACACATAAAAAAGTCAATAAGCAAATTAGGCAATTGTTGAATCCAGTAAAGACAAATTGTACAAAGAAGAAAATGTAATCATAGCATATGCCTCAGCTGTGAATAATGAGTCCATAATTTTAATGAGGTAAGTAACGGTAACGTAATGAAAAGGGTGCTGTAACTTTTTTAAAAAATGAGAGGTGATCGTCTATGGATTCATAACTGTGTGTCTAGGAAATCCCGTGGAAGTGTTAAACCTTCAGCTTCTAGAGTTGGAAGTTTATAGACAATGCACAACTGAAAAAGATAACAGCATTAGAAAGTTTCTTTTAAAGAAATATGAGTAAATTTCAAAAAAAATAGCTATGAGGTAAACACAAAGGAAAAAAATTGGGAATGCATGGTGTGGGAAATACCTATGTTTTTGTTGTAAACCTAGAAGTACTATTTGAATTTAAAAATCTGTAGGCATATTACATTGATAAAAGGAAAATATATTAAGTTTTAAAAAGTAAGTTGCAGGTACAGTGATAGTAAGTTGCACAGTTATTACTCAAAGTAAAATCTGTCTAAATTCTAACAGTTTCTTAAAAAGTTTTATGACTACAATCCATTACAGTGAAGGGGAGGAGAAGTCAAAGGTTATTCCCAGGTCTTTTTCCTGGGATATTAAAAGAAGAATTGTACCTAGAAATCCGTGTAAAAGGAGCACAAACATTTGCATGTAACCATCTGCATCCTTCTCCCCACCATCTGCGCCACATCATCTGTAAACACTTTCCTGTGCCCTAGTGTACACATCAGATTTATCAGTTTGGGGAGAATCTAAAGACAGAGGATGAAGGATTGACATAAAACAAAAACAGGGGAAAAAGGAAGAAAACTGCAAGTAGAAAGTAGGGAGAAGTTAAGGGAGAGTAAAATGTTTCCCAAAATTTTGGCAAGAAAAAAGTCCGCAGCCATGAAAACAATTCTACGTGGGTGATCGACATGAAATACAGAATTGCTTTAGCCCTGAAAGAGCACCCCTTCCTCTACCCGCTACCCTCATGTCTGTTTATGATTGCTTGGATCCCTAAAGGCTTCATGCGGCCACTAGAGAGAGCTCATCCATGCTGGACGCCAAGAAGACGGGGAAGGTGGGGCAGACAGATGGGGATACTCTGTGCCGTGAGATGTGACTGAGCCAAACATTAACTCAGACCACTCTACCTCCTTATCCTGTGAGATGAAGTCTTTTTCTTACAGTTAAGAATATTAGGGTTTTCTGTTACCTGCAGTCCAAAGTACTATAACTGTTCCAGCTTCTGTCCGTGAAGGAATAATTACTACAGAACTGTTCTTCCACTCTAAACAAGTGGTAAACTAGACTAAAATATATGAAATTACTACTTTCAGACATTAGGCAATAGGAAGTGAAGGGTGATTCTTGAAGTCTGATCTTTGATAAGATCAATTAAACTGATAAACCTTTAGCTAAATTGATCATGATTGAAAGGAGACATGGGTTACCCATATTAAGGATGGAAGAAATGGTATCACAGATTTACTAACACTGAAGAGGTTAAAAGGAGGCTATTTGAACACCTTTAGATGAGATGATGGAGAAAGCGACAGCACCCCCTCCAGCGCTCCTGCCTGGAGAATCCCAGGGATGGAGGAGCCTGGTGGGCCACAGTCCACGCCCCTCCAGCGCTCTCACCTGGAGAACCCCAGGGACGGGGGAGCCTGGTGGGCTGCAGTCCACCCCACTCCAGCACTCTCACCTGGAGAATTCCAGGGACAGGGAAGCCTGGTGGGCTGCAGTCCACCCCCCTCCAGCGCTCTTGCTTGGAGAATCCCAGGGACGGAGGAGCCTGGTGGGCCACAGTCCATGGGGTCGCGAAGAGTCGGACACGACTGAGCAACTTCACTTTCACTCTTCACTTTCATGCACTGGAGAAGGAAATGGCAACCCACTCCAGTATTCTTGCCTGGAGAATTCCAGGGACGGGGGAGCCTGGTGCGCTGCAGTCCACCCCCCTCCAGCGCTCTTGCCTGGAGAATCCCAGGGAAGGAGGAGCCTGGTGGGCCACAGTCCATGGGGTCGCGAAGAGTAGGACACGACTGAGCAACTTCACTTTCACTCTTCACTTTCATGCACTGGAGAAGGAAATGGCAACCCACTCCAGTGTTCTTGCCTGGAGAATCCCAGGGACGGGGGAGCCTGGTGGGCTGCCGTCTATGGGGGTCACACAGAGTTGAACACAACTGAAGTGACTTAGCAGCAGCAGCAGCAGCAGATGAAGAAATTCCTTGAACCAAATGAATTACCAAACCTGACAACAGGTAGAAAATCTGGGTAACTTTATATCTCTCAAACCCTATATTAAGTTGAATTTGTAAGTAAAAATATTCCAACAAAGAAAATTCCAGACCCTGGTGGGCTCAACTGGTGAATCCCATTCAAACGCTGAAGACATTGACCCACACAAGCTTCTGAAAAGTAAAGGCTGAAGACATTGACCCACACAAGCTTCTNTTGCCTGGAGAATCCCAGGGATGGGGGAGCCTGGTGGGCTGCCATCTGTGGGGTCGCACAGAGTCGGGCACGACTGAAGCGACTTAGCAGCAGCAGCAGCAGCAAACACCAATGCTAAGCTCATCAGCATGACGTTATTACTTTGGGGACTGCCATCCACCTCAATGAATGCTCCCTGGCAAAGTCTTTGCTTCACAGGAACTGAGTTCTGCTAAAACCTCAAGTGAGAGCTGTGGGGTGAGATGCAAGAGATGAGGGTGCCAGGGCCCCTGGGCGCAGACAGGCGTTTTCAACGGAAGACACACTTCCTCACACGAGCATGGGCACACAGGCAGAGGACACTGCCCGGCACCATCGCTGTGAGTGTGTCCGGGGAGCAAACCCTTCACGGGTGTTTTCTGACACGTGAGGTGCCAGGACAGTGCTAAGTTTCATCAGTGACGGTGAGTACGGCTGGCGTTCTTTCCTGGCCCCACTTGAGGTGGTTACACGTGCCACACGAGCTCATCTTCCCTGCTGTCCTGGGGGCTGAGCTCCAACATTATTCCTGTTATAGACACGGAAGCCGAAGCTGGCAGCAGCTCCCCAGGCCTGGTTTATGACTTCACGTGCTGCAAGCCACTCTGTCCAATGAACACACAGCTGTTTTCTCACGCGTGTTTCATGTAATGGGAGTGGTCGGTACAACGTGTAGAAGAGGTGATTCCCACAGAATTCTGTAAGTCACACCCATCAATGACTTTACGCTACTGCCTCTCAAATATTTCATTTTACATTCTGCAACTTAACTTTTAAAAAATTCATCTTAAAACACAAACATAGTCATAGCACGTGTGTCCTAAAGAAACAGACTTTGCTTCTTTAGGTGCGACGGATGCTGGGGGGGCACCAGCTTGCTCCCCTTCCGCAGGGAGAGCAGGCTTCCTGCTGACCTGCCCACTGGTGTGCAGTCTTGAGCATATGGGGTCAGCGAAGGTGGTCAGCACCCAGGCCCGGTGAAGAGGCCCCTCGCCTTGTGGCCACAGCCAGGAGCCCACTCCTCAGGCTGAGCGAGGCTCTTGGATTATGAATGGCTGGCACTGGTCCCAGGAAAGACCACGGGATCCTGCAACCTTCGGAGAAAATGACCCGCTGCCTTTTCAGACGCGTGCGGATGCAGTTCCGTGCACAGCAGCTCAAGAAAGAACATTTAGTGTGTCCGTCTCTTCAAACTTAAACTAGACACCCGGCTCCAGTGGAATTTCCAACTGAGCTTCCTCCCCTCCAAGCCTCTGACGTTTATAACTGTTCCCATTTAACCCAAACCACCCCCCACTCACCTTAGGAAAAGCATATTCGGGTACTTTAAGTGGTGGAATTGGACATCAAAGAACAGTTTTTACTGCAGGGCTTTTACTAGCCAAGTCTGAACTCAGAACAGACCCTGCGCAGTTGCAAATGGATCTGGTGAGCAGTTACGCTTAGAAATAAAACAGGTGACTGCGATTCTTCAGACGCTAAATTGAAATCTTCCCCCATTCGGAACATTCGGGAAGAAGCCCTGTGCACCTTGTAAACGAAACGGATCTTTCCGCTCTTCTGCTTCCTTCAGCTTCTGCGCTTTGCTGTCTCAGAAGCGACGTCTCTCAGGGCAACGGAGTCAGGGCCCCCTGGTGAGGCACCCAGGCGAGCTCAGGGTGCAGACTCGGGGCTGCACCGGATGGAAATGCATCAGTCGAAAGAGCGTCAGCATGGAGAAACGGCAAAAGAAAGCGTCCTGCCTCTAACCCCGCCCCTCCGCTGGCCCTGCCCAACCGGCCGCCGGCTCCGTGGCCTTCTCCATCTGTCGGAGGAGTGAGGTCCCTCGCTGCTCAGGGCCTGGGAGCAGCGTCACCGAGACCAGCACGGGGAGGTGGTTCCCACGGGGCGCGGCCCTGGATCTCATCCTGACTCTTCTAGTCTAACCCCCACAGACAGCTCTGGGCGTTACCCCTGCCTACTCTGCCTTACGCAGAAGGCATGCATGTTCTTCAGGATAATCTCACAGAAGGTCTCTCTCTACAGGTTCATGACTCCCTCCTTCTCACCCTGGACACAGTGGCGGTCAGAATATTGTTCTGACCCTCTCCTGCCGACACAAATGTAAGTTCAAAGAGGAGCATCACTGGAACAGATGTGAAAGCTAAAGCTGTGAGCGTGCTTCTCCTNACAGACAGCTCTGGGCGTTACCCCTGCCTACTCTGCCTTACGCAGAAGGCATGCATGTTCTTCAGGATAATCTCACAGAAGGTCTCTCTCTACAGGTTCATGACTCCCTCCTTCTCACCCTGGACACAGTGGTGGTCAGAATATTGTTCTGACCCTCTCCTGCCGACACAAATGTAAGTTCAAAGAGGAGCATCACTGGAACAGATGTGAAAGTAAAGCTGTGAGCGTGCTTCTCCTGAAGGTTGCAACACGCATTCACTCTGAGACGTCCCACATAACCGAGTGAGGAAGAGCGCCTCTGCGCTCACGCGCTTCTCCAAACGCCCACTGCCAGCCACCATCCGGCAGCCCGCCCCGTCCCCGGCTGAGCAACGCCGAGGGAGCGCGGAGGGGCAGCCGGCACTGGAGCAAGCAGGTCGTCCGAGAACTTCTCCTCTAAAGACGGCTGCTGAGTTAGCTGAGAGGCTGGAAACAGACTCCGTAAAATGAGTTCAAACCTGGGCATCGAAGGGGAAGGGAGTGAGGGGGAAGAGAGGCGACAGGGTGGCGAAGAGCCGGACACAGCTGAGCGACGGGACTGGACTCAATGCGCTTTGAAGGCACAGCCTGCATCTGAGGCGCGTGGACACTTGAAAAGGACAGCTGAACATTTCTCAAGGCTTCCCACCTGTCAAAGTCCCTGGGGGCATTTGTTATGAATGAAGAACCCCTGGGTCTGTTCAGAAGTCACGAGACAGGCAGGTGGAACAGTTGCCCAACCCGTGTCCAGGCAGAACTGGGGGCTCCCTGAGAGGCTGCCGTATTGGCGTCACCCCACCCCCACCCGACCTCCCAGGCCCCTGTCCCTGTCCCCAAAAGAGGCCCTCTTCCTGGGCTCTATTCTTTCCAGAATCTCTGCTTCTGCCCTTAAGATAAAACATCTTTCACTGAAACACTGTGTCAGCCAAGAGATAGGACCCCTCATGAAGGACGCCTGGCTAAAGCAGCAGTTATTCGATCCAGAGCGGGGCTGATGGGTAGCAGCCGTAGAGATGCGAGGCCTTTCACCCTGAAAAAGGTATTGCCAGATGAGCAGGAAAGGAAACCAGTTGCGTGGATGCCTCTGAACAACACCAAAGCTAGAACTGATTTTGAAAATTAAAAACCAGCAGTTGAGACACTCAAATAAAAAGGCGAGTTTCCTGATATAAAAAGCAGCTGTTTCTGGTTCGGACTGAAGACGCACAGCTGCAGGCGATGGCGCCAGATGTGGGCACGTCGGAAATCCTGGAAACACACCAGGGCCAGAGGGTCCCGTCCAGAGGTGGGCGTCCCCATCCAGCACCCGGACGGACCGCAGGCCTTTATTCCTGGAGTTTCTCCCAGGGCAGCCTGGCTGGGAGTCACTCCCTGGACACGGGGAGGCACCTGAGCTGGTCTTAGTCAGGAGAAATCAGTTCTTACGAGGAGTTTACTTTGTCAGTTGAAATAAAACGTAATTTTCACTCCGCCTCGTCCTGAACACTTAGTTGGTGGCCCAAGGTTTGGTCTTTGTCTCACGACAAATCTGTACTTGGGATTTCAGAGTCGGGAGGAAACTACAAATCCTTGAAACTTTATTAACAAAGCTTCCAGCACCCTTCCCAGGAAGCCACTGGTTTCAAGCTCTGCTGGACCCTGAGTGGTATAGCAGAAGCTGCTTGGGAACCTGCCCCGAGGAGGGAGGGAGCTGAGTAGGGGTTTCACCCGAAATCAAGCTCCTAGACCCCCGAGTCCTCGTAGAACCCAGAGACAGCCCAGGCTGCCCATGGGGCTCCCAGATAGACCCCGCCCCACACCTGCGCCCCAGGAGCTCAGCCTCACCAGCCTTGGGGACCCACTGCTGCGGCACGTCACCCTGGTGCACCCCCCCCACCACATCCAGGGGCTCTCTACCCCTCGGAGCGGGCAGGACCCATCCACCACCTGCTGACGGGGGCCCTGCCCAGCAGTGGTCTCGTCCACAGGCACATCTGAGCGTTGCAGTGGCCAAGCCTTCTGTCCGAGCAGAGGCTTCCGCCGCCTGGATGCGAGCTTGTGTCTGCGCCACACTGCCCTTCACGCCTGCCATCCTGGGGCATCCTGTCTGCAGCGGCCCAGCCCCGGCCCCCGGCGGCAGTCCCACAGGGGTGAACAGCTGGACAGTCCATGAGAAAGCTCGGGTGTCGCCGGGCAACATCGAGTGCAAAGAGGCTCCATCCTTATGAGCGAAGCGCTTCCCAGGCCTGCGCCAGGGGCCACCTAGAGCCCAGCGAGTTAAGAGGAAGGATGCGCCCTTGGCCCCACCCCACAAGGCCCCAAGCTCCGGTTACTGTGGAAAGAGAGCAGTTAACATCGCTTCCTGCAAAGAAGAAAGCCAAGTGTGGGGGGTAAAACCAGAACCTTCCTTTGTTAAAGGCGATCAGTAGGGGGCTCTATCGACCCTTGCAGAAAACGCGCAGACAACTTTTTATGGCAGTGAAAAATAATTTCATTCAAGGAGTTCTCGAGATTTCAAATGAAAGTCAAATTAATACCGAGATTTTCATTTCACTTCACACTGAGCAGAGCAGTCACTGGTTTTCAAATCTCTTTTGAACTCGACCCACGTTGACTTATACCCCCATTCAAGTGACCTGAAGAGGTGCTGGGAGAGAAAGGAAAGAACCAGGCCGGAAGGTTAGGAAACGCCTGATCTGCACCCAACAAAGTTCCTCAGCCTGGAGCTGCGGGCGGGGTGCCCCAGGTGTGCTCAACCCTGCCCGTCTGTTCAGGAATGATCTGCTCACCGGAGGAAGAAAGGACAGGAAAAGACGACAGGCCTCGGGCTTTTACAATCCGAGCAAATGTCTGTTTTGCTAAAAGGCATCCGAACACCTGGGCACCGTTCTTGCTGGATTAGTCTGGACAACGTCTTTCAAACACCCTGCGTGGCAGAGCCCTGCCCGAGGGTGGCCAGCCGGGCCGCCAGGTGCCTGCCACGCCTAGCCCTGAGGCCGCGGGCGCGGGCGATTGCCCCTTTCATGTTTGGATAAACAGTTCCCACTCCTTTGATTGCGTCTCTGCACTCTGGGGCCCACAGCCCGTGCACAGCCGAGGCCCGCGCCTCCTTGACGAAGCATCACGTTGGAGCTCTGGCAGCTGACCTTGATTCTGCTGGTCCCTCTGCACAGCCGGGATCTCAAAGAGCTCTCCGCGAGCATCTTAAATGAACTGTGCTTACTGTCAGGCTGAGATTATGTAACGTAAATACACAGGCGCAGAGCTTGCTGCAGCCCTGGGGCCTGAGGCCTGCGGAGAGCCGCTGCCTGGGGCACAGGGGATGCAGCTGAGCCAGAGGAGGGCGAAGGGCCGTCTTGGCCGAGGGCGTGGAAGGCCGCGGGGTGGCCCAGGAGGCGGGGAGCTCACATGCTGGCTCCAGGGGCGGCCCCCACCCCCAGCCAGCTCCCAGCCGGCACGTGGGACCCAAGTGTGGAAGCTTCTGATCTCACCAGGCGCGTGAAGTATGTGTTTTATGTGAACCACCTGATGCTGAAAACGTGATTCAACCAGACGAGCCTACAGGCCACCAGAGTTCGTCTTTGCATCGCCAATTTGCACCTTCCTGTTCAGGGGACTTGCTTTCAAATAGTCTACTTTCCAAAGGGAGTCATTCAGGAAACTCTTAAAACAAAGACCGATACACTGTTTCACTTGCCATATGGCTGAGGGGTTAAAGAATCTGCCTGTTATGCAGGAGAGGCAGGTTCCATCTCTGGGTTGGGAAGATCCTTTGGAGGAGGAAGTGACAACCCACTCCAGTATTCCTGCCGGGAGAGCCCCAGGACAGAGGAGCCTGGGGGCCTACAGTCCAGTGGGTCACAAAGGGTCAGATGCAACTGAGCAACTAAACATGCCTGAACATACAAGGCTGTTTGTTTTAGTTTGACTCTCTCATATTTACTTCTAACAGTTGAGAAACGATGCTGCTGTTTTGATGGACATTTGAAACTTGAAATCCTGGGAAATCGCTAGCAAGGCCTGCTCTGTCTAGCCTCAGCACCCCAGTTGCCATGCCATTCTGTCTTGGTGACACTGTAACAAGAAAGTTCTGGTGGGCACAGAATCAGAAACACAGCTGCCAACAGAGATCTGCAAGGGACGCTTCCAAATTCAACTAGACCTGGTGCTTTTATGAAGGATATTAGAAACGTTCGCTTCCAAGACAAATCAAGCAGCGAAAGGTAACCACTTCGGCTTTCCTTACCACAAAAATGAAAGCCAGCCAGAAGAACCCACACCCAAAATGAGCACCTAACTCCCCATGCCCTGTCGTGTCCAGACTGGAGTCTTACAGTGGAAAGAGCAAGCGCTGAGCTGAGACCAGGCATGTTCCCTGGGAGGCAGTCAGTCGACAAGCAGCAAAACCGGCCCTGAAGTTACGACTTCCCCTGACAAGACAGGCACAGGGCGGGACCCATCAGTGGGACGGCTTGCGCACGGACACACAGGGACTCACAAGGCAAGCAAAGCTGAGGTCGCCTGCTCAGAAGCAACGTAGGATCCCGGCGTTGACAGACAGGTGGCAGGCTGGCAGGTGGGCCGGCAGGTCATGCGAGTCTGGTTTAAAGAAAGGAAGACGACGGTTTGCACAGGGAGTCGGGCTCCTCGACAGGCGCACGGCCGCTGTTCAGCCTGACCCTGAACTTCAAGATTGGGCTGTAGGGAGGAGTCTGAATCACAATGATGCAGAGTGACAAGACTGCTGATGCTTGAGTGCGTTCAGTTTGTGACAGAGATTTGCAGCACCAAGAAAATAAAGTGGGCGAACCTCTTTCATTTTAAAAGAAATTTCGTTGAAATATAGCTGGTAGACAGCACTGTGTTAGGTTCGGGTGTACAGCGAGGTGGTTCGGTTGTGCACACGTATACATGTACGTGTGTGTGTGTTCCGTTTTAGATTTTTTCCACTGTGAGTTATTACGAGGCACTGAGTGCAGGCCCCCGCACTCTGCAGTGGGCGTTTGTTGTTTGTCTGCTGACGTACAGTAGTGAGCCTGTGCTAATCCCACGTCCCGATTCACCCCTCCCCATCCGCCTTTGGACATCACTCTGCGAGTCTGTTTCTGTTTGTAAATCTAGCCACTTTCATTTCTGTTAGCAGGCAGCCGTGCGAAGAGATGAGTCCACGGGCCTCTTTGATCTAACAGGACAAAGCCACCAGCAGGGCCCCCCTCCCTGGGAAGCCTGAGGAATCGAGGCCACCCCTGCTGACGTGGACCCTGGTGGACAGTCCTGGGACATCACCCAGGAGACAGCGGTTCTGGTTAGCGTCCGATCTCAGCCCAACTCTGGAAAGCTTGGCACGCGGTTGACAAGCACCGGTAAGCGACCCATCTGATTGGAGAAGCCCCTCTGCTGCTCCTCGGGGCCGCGGTTCTCCGAAAATTCACATCTGGGTCCCGCGGCCATGAGTGTGGCTCTTAGCTGGGGTTAGCTCCTGACTCTTCTCACCTAATTGAGAGGGAGCTCAGAAAGATGTGGAGCTGGAGTGCCGTCTGCGGGAGATGATCAGCGGTCTCCACGGGGAGCAGGGGTCTCCGTGGTGACCAGGTGCTAGAAATGTCTGTGTGCTTTCAAGGCCCTGTTCATGCCTCATCTGAGAGCTGGCTTTGCCCTGGGCTGGGGCAAATGTTGACACTCAGACCGCAGTTTTACATTCATCTCAGCTGCAAAGAGCATAGCTGGGGAAGCTGAGAGAGACTTCCTTCTGTACCACCCAGCCCACCGCTGGCACCCGCTCCAACACACAGCATTTCTAAGAAAGAAGGGCGCGCAGTCCTGCAGGCTCCCTATCCGTAGCTGCTTCTGCACGAGGGTGATTAATGGGCAGGGTCCGGCACCACCCCTCCCCACTGCCTCCACCCTAATTCTCGAAGCTCCCCCTAGAATGTCCCCTTCGCACACCAGCTCCATCCTCCCCCTTCTTGATGGCTCTGCAGTGAACTGAATTTTTTCCTCCCAAATCCATATGTCGAAACTGTGATCCCCAGGGTGATGGTGTTGGGGTGATGAGGTCATGGGGGTGGAGCCCTCATGAAGGCGATCAGTGCCCTTAGGGACCCCCAAGAGGCCCCTCTCTCCATCTGCCATGGAAGGACCCAGTGAGAAGGAGCCTGGCAGAGGCCTCACCAGAGCCCATCAGGCAGGCACCCGGCCTGGACATCCAGCCTACAGCCGGTGAGGAGTGGGCGGCTGCCGTCCGGGGGCCGGCCCGGCCCGGACATCCAGCCTACAGCCGGTGAGGAGTGGGCGGCTGCCGTCCGGGGGCCGTCCTGCCTGCGTTTTTGTGCGATTCTTCTTGCAGCCACCCCCATGAACCGAGACCGTTCTAGCTCAGTTTCCAAGTGGTGGGAATTACGTGCCCCGTTCCATGCCCTCTGCGTGCTAGCTTTGGGAGCTGACCTGCATCCGGCTTCCAGCCAGGGAGAGCCCCAGGGCCAAGTCCTGAGGTGGGATGGGGACAGACAGCAGGGCCCCTTAGAGGCAGGGCCGCCACCGCAGTCTCAGCAGCATCTTTCCCAACTGCCAGGACCTCAGGGCGAGAGGAAACATCCGTGCAAAGCAAAGAAGCAGCCACAAAAGCCCCGAGGCCAGAGAGGCGCTTTCAGGTTGCGGTTTCCGTGGGTGCCGCTTTAAGGGTCGTCCTGAAGGAGGGCTCTCTGTGAGCCGTGCAGTCAAACTGCCCCCTTCTGCTCTGTGACTCCCTAGTGCGGTCTCTGGGCTCCTCCTAGACTGGGCGTGCGTGAACTGATTGTCAGCTCCCCAAAAGGTCGGATTCTGGGAACCTGCTGTGAACAGTTTTGCTCCAGCGAGCCAGGGCCCAGAGTGGTTCTGGGAAAATGCTGGTCTGCAGTTGGGTTTGGAGTGTCTGATGGAGAGGCAGATGAGACAGGACAGGGCTTCCGTCCACAACGACGTCTGACTCCCCTCGCGGCCCCATTTCTTTCCCGCCTGTGCTCTGTTCTGGTTGTCGGCAGCAGCTGATCCTCCGCTCGCTTAACGGGACACAGAACCCAGCATCTGTGATCAGCCCGCTTCTCACAGGTCAGCGCCAGCTTTGCCAGACCTGCACCCTAGAAAGGGCTGTATTCAAAATCCAAGAGGAGCGCAGGAGGGCTCGGGGCTTCCCAGGTGGCGCTTCTGGTAAAGAACCCGCCTGCCAGTGGAGGAGACGTAAGACCCGTGGGCTTGATGCCTGGGTCGGGTCGGGAAGATCCCCTGGAAGAGGAAATGGCAACCCACTCCAGTATTCTTGCCTGGACAATCCCATGAGCAGGGGAGCCTGGCAGGCTATGATCCATGGGGTCGTAAAGAGTCAGACGTGACTGAGCAACTTAGCGTGCCCAGAAAAACTCAAGTCCACCCCTGGGTCTCACGGGAGGCAGGCGTGCTCAGGATGCCTTCTCTCTGACTGACCTTTGAGTCCTGTTTCAACCTCACACAGACTCACACGAACTCAGCACCCCATCTTATAATTCACAGTTCTAACGTTAAGACCTAACCAAGTGGAATTAAATACTGGGTTTGCAGGTTAAAAAAAAATAGCTTACACTAAGAAGGGGGCTTGGGAAGGCTGTGAAACTTTAAGAGGGCCACTAAAGCGTCGCTTAAATAAATAAATACAAACGGGCTTTTACAAAGAGCTAGGAGGGAGGAACTGCTTAACACTTTACAGCCTCTCCCCATCACAAAGAGGATCCTGCGGCTGACACACGAGGCCCTCCTGGGGCGCTCTCAGCTGCTCCAGCTGGGTGTAGACCCACGAACCTCTTCTCCGACATGCACACACTGATTTCGGAGTTCTCCGGCCGGCTCCTGGACCCCACCCTCCCCACGGCCCTGTGTTGACCCAGCTGCTGGCCGGCCGGCGCAGCCCCTTTGAACACAGGGGGCTTTATCACGTAGGTTTTACTGGTGGTACCACAGCTGATATTTGCATTCCTGCGCTGCTCAGACAGAAACTCATGTGTGTGTTTACATAGTTAACTGAGGGTCAGGAACACCCGAGCACCCCGGACTCCAACCCCCAGGAACAGAGAGGCTATGTGAAAAACGTGTTTAGAGGCAAAACACTCTAGTGTCTAAGCTGAATGTCCTCCCATTTCAGTTGCAAATTTTACAGCATGCTTGACTAGTTCTGTTTACATAGAGAACCTTTAACCTTTCCAGAAAAAAAGAAAGGAGAAGAAAGCTACAGCACATTTTGAGGAAGGAGCATCTCAAGGCCAAAGTCTTCATCATCTTTGAAGGATCAACAGGGACACCGGCATGGCCAGTCCGCCTGCTGGTGGGCGTAAGGCAGGCTTTATTATTCAGTGACGCAAGCAAGCTGCTCCAACACCTTGTGGCTTAGGCCACCAGCATCCTGTCTCTTCTCAGCAGCTGATGGTCAAGCCCAGGAGGGTGCGGGCGGCCCCCGCCCCNGCCTGCTGGCGGGCGTAAGGCAGGCTTTATTATTCAGTGACGCAAGCAAGCTGCTCCAACACCTTGTGGCTTAGGCCACCAGCATCCTGTCTCTTCTCAGCAGCTGATGGTCAAGCCCAGGAGGGTGCGGGCGGCCCCCGCCCCTGGCCCAGAGCCGGCCTCCCCCCACCATGGGAGGAGGAGGGCGCGGGCGGCCCCCCGCCCCGGCCCAGCCGGCCTCCCCCCCGCCATGGGAGGAGGAGGGCCCGGGCGGCCCCCGCCCCGGCCCAGAGTCAGCCTCCGTCTGCTGCCTGTGCTTCCTCAGTTTTCCTCCACGTCATTCTCGGGGCCTTTCCTTCCACATGGCCCTTCCAGCAGGGCCCTACCTGAATTCTACCTGGGAGCTCGCGCTGAGGCCCGTTCATGGCAGGGACCCCATCCCAGGTGTGACCCCCAGGAAGCTGGTGCCCTGGGGGAGCCCGGTGACAACCGCCACAGTCTTTGACGAGAAGCCAGCCCCCCATAACTTTTGGATCATAAAGCAGACACGTGTTTCTGCCTGGAGGCTGGTCGCTGCTGAAATGTTTGCTCGGCCACACTCAGCATCATCCGCTTCCCTGACTCGCTAGGCTGGGAGGGCCAGTGGTGTTGGGGGACCTTCTCATCCTCGACTCAGGACTGTGACTTTCCCTAAAACGCGGGCTGCACTACTGGCCTCACTCTTGCTATAACACGGCCACCCGCTAAGTTTCCTCACGCGGAAGCCGGGTCTCCTCACCGCGGAAGTTGAGTTTCCTCACCGCGGAAGTTGGATTTCCTTACTGTGGAAGTTGAGTTTCCTTACTGCAGAAGTTGGCAACTTAACAGGCTGGTCCCTCACCATGATTTTGACCTCGAGGATTCTGATCCTGGTGGGAGATCAGTTTAGAGGTCAGTTTACCTGGTAACTGCTTTCTTTTCCATCACTTGCCTCCTAGAGAGACTCTGCCCATCTGACTCACCTTCCTCCTACAGCAAATGGTCCAAGGATGTCCCTGCGTGTGTGCGTGTGTGTGTCTTTGTGTGTGTATATACTGTGTCACATCCACTGAAACTCCCAGACCTGTAAATCAGAGTACTTTGAGTCTCAAATTCCTAGGGTGTCTCAATTAACTATTAAGAGTGAACTGTTTCACCTTTGCAGGAAATATACATACACATGTATTGTTTTAATGGTGAAGAAGAACAGCCAGATGAGAGAATAAACCAGTGTATTCAGATCAGCAGACAAGGAGCGCCAGGAATGCAGAGACTCACAGGACCCTGGGAGAGGCCACGGCGTTACACGCTGAGAAACAGTTCTGAGCCCATATATGGGTACTCATACAGCACCAAGTATTTGAATTCTGTAATTTCCTGAGGAATTGAGCTTTTCTCAAAGTTGAGCTCGTGGACCATATATGAGCCCATAGTACAACGAATCAGTGAACTAAATGTAGAAGCCGAAGTTATAAAAATCTTTAAAAGAAAGCGGAAGCTTCTGTAATTGGTTAAGCAAACATTTCTTAGATACAATATCAAATACACAGTCTGCAAAAGGAAAAAATTGATAAATTGGACTTCAAAATCCAACTTTTGTACTTCAAAGACATCATGAAAAAAATAAAGAATGAACGCAAAGACTGGGCAAAAAACTTGCAAATCTTATTTCTTACAAAGGGTTGTTTTGAGAATATATAAAAGAAACTCTTACAAATAATAAAAATACAGACTATCCATTAAAAATGGGCAAAAGTACAAACAGACTTTTTTTTAATCAAAAGAGATCACAAAGTAATAGACATGAAAAGATGTTCAGCATCTAGTGATTAAAGAAATGCTGATGAAACTGCACCGCGGCGTCGCCTACACGCGTAGAGCGGCTAAAAAACAAAGGCACTCAGTCCACAGGTGCTCGAAGTGGGAGCCCTCACACATCGCCAGCTGGCATGTAGAGTGGTTTACCCATTTTGTAAAACAGTTGGAAAGTTTCTTTAAAAACGAAATACGAAGCTATCATCTGACCCAGAAGTTCTACTCCAGTCTGCTGCTGGTGCTGCTGCTAAGTTGCGTCAGTCATGTCTGACTCTGTGTGACCCCATGGACGGCAGCCCACCAGGCTCCCCCGTCCCTGGGATTCTCCAGGCAAGAACACTGGAGTGGCTGCCGTTGCCTTCTCCACTGCATGAAAGTGAGAAGGGAAAGGGAAGTTGCTCAGTCGTGTCCGACCTTCAGCGACCCCATGGACGGCAGCCCGCCAGGCTCCCCCATCCCTGGGTTACTCCCCCCCAAAGAAGTAAAAACCTGTGTCTGCACGAAGACATGCACGCACATGCTCAGAGTGGCTTTATTCATAATGAATAAAACAGGGAACGAGTGAAATGGTCATCAGCTGTGAATGGAGAAAGTCTGCGGTTTGTCCACACAGTGGGACAGAACTCAGTCCTGAAAGCACAAACCACGTGCTGCAACTTGACAGAAGCTTAAAAATCATTGTGGTAAGCTGAGGAAGCTAAACGCAAAAGACAGTATGTTGTGTTCTGCTTACATGAAATGTCCAGAAAAGGCACATTTATATTGATAAGAAAAAGTAGGTTAGTAAATGCTGGGGCTTTATGTGAAAATGAGGGTTGGCTATAATTGGGTACAAGAGATCTTTTGGGGGTCTGGATTGTGGTTACAGCTGGACAACATAAATGAGTTTGTGCATTTATAAAAATCTTTATTTGTACACTTAAAAGAGATGAATTTTATATTATGTAAACTTCAAAAAGCTGTTCAAACAAAAGTTCCAGGTGCAGGTGAATGGAAAGAGCCCATTACCTGGATCCCAGGCGACACCGCTTGTTTGCTCCCGCTCTGTTGCGTGACCCTTGCCCAGCGCCGATGTTCACACAGAAATAGAATGATTGTGACTCAAGAAACAGGATCAGCATTTGCGCGAGGGGGCCCAGCGGTGGGGAGGGGTCTGCGGCGGACGACAACACAGACCTGGGTGTGGGCAGCCTGGCCACCCTGCCACTCCGGAGACTGAGAAGCTGCAGTGGGCTGTTCCTCTTGGCACACGGAGGACGGGGGTGGGATAAGACTGGATGTTGAACACGTGAGATTCAAGGTCACAAACAGATTGAAAGCAAAAGGCTGGGGAACGTAGGCCGAGCAAATAGAGCCCAAGGTAGAGGAGGAGCGGGCGAGTCGCTCTCCCAGGGAACAGTCTGGAGGGGGGCCGCCCCTGCCCCGATGGAGAACATCGAACAGTCTGGAGGGGGGCCGCCCCTGCCCCGATGGAGAACATCAAACAGTCTGGAGGGGGGCCGCCCCTGCCCCGATGGAGAACATCAAACAGGAGCGTCTGTGTCATTAAAAGTCATCCCTGACTTCATTCCAGGCCCATAAAAGCACTTGATAAACTGAGATAAGAATTCAAGCTTCAGTGCAGCTTTAAAAAGGGCTGAGATTATAAATGCCTGCTCCTGGCAAGCTGACGCTTTGACATGGGTATATGAAAAGTTATGCGTGTTAATTCTATTTAAAGTTTTATGAAGTCTTGGAGGTTGTATCACGTTGTCCCGTCCCTATTAAATATGTCATATTTTACAGTTTTGAAGAATCTCTTTGTAAAAAAATGTAAATTTGTAAATTCTTCCCTATAAACAACTACACCTAAAAGGCCTTCTAAAAAGCTGATTTGCAACGGCTGAACACTGATATTAAGAAAGAGCCTCTGGATCGATACAGGAGACGCAGGCTTCCCAAGCGTCTGACCAGGGCCCGGGAACCCATCCATTGGCTGTTTTGTGAAATCCCCGCCAAGGCCCTTTGAAAGAGCCGCCACAGCCTGGACACCTGCAGTCAGCCTGGTCCCTGCGGGCCGGGGAGGCCGAGGCGGGGCCTACCAAGCTCCGGACCGGGAGCTGCGGTTGGCATTCCACGGAGCCCCCACCCTGCCACCCTCAGGGCCTCCCGGGGCGCGGCGTCCCTGCAGCTTTCTGCTCAGGCCCCCAAATCATGCAAAAATTGGGTAAGCAAGGATGGCTGCAGCCACTTCATGGGGGCACGCCGGCCTGAGGTCCCGCGCCCGGTGCTGTGCTGGCTGACCCCGCGCGGGGCGGGAGCGGGCGCCGGGTGCAGGCCTCTCTGGCTGTGACTGTGAGTCAGCCGACGGAGGAGAGCGGCGGCTCGCGGAGAGTTTGCGGCAGCAGGTAAACGTCATCGTGCTCTGTGCAGCGAGGGGCGTAAATCCTGTTTCATTCCCACAGGACGAGGCTCCAGGCCTGTCCTCAACCCGAGGCACCTTGCTCGCTTTCAAGATGGGGAAAGCGCCCACGAAGCACCCACTGAACAAGGACTCCCATGGGCCAGGTTGCTCCGAGTGCTCCTTCTCCTCTCTCAACACCCAGCAGCTCACAGGCCACATGCTCTGGTCAGCTGGGGCCGGTTACCCTCTGCAGCCCCGCCTGCTGCCCTTGGCAGGGACCCCGCGTCTATGTCCTTGTGGCCCCTTGTCCTGGGCACAGACCTCGCCACCCCGCCCTATTCCCCACCCTCACACTGGCCCTGCTTTTAAACTCGGGCCCTGGGCCCCCCTCTGATCCCTCACTAGCAGGGGTCATGGCCAAAGCCCGGGTTTTCTGGTTCTCATGAACCAGCTGCCTGGCCAGCCGGCTGGCTCTTTTGGGCCAGCCCAGGACACTCACTCACTGTCCAGACTCAGGAAGCGGGGCGAGAGAGCCCAGCGCTGGCGCCTGCCAGGAGAGACAGGAGTTCCTGGAGTTCAAATTCTTGAAATAGTGCCTGCTTTGTAAGGAACGCAGGATGGTCGGATGGCATCACTGACTCAATGGCCATGAGTCTGAGTGAACTCCGGGAGTTGGTGATGGACAGGGAGGCCTGGCATGCTACAGTCCAGGGGGTCACATAGAGTCAGACACGACTGAGCGGTAGAGCTGACCGGTAAGGCCAGGCCAGCAGAGGGTATGGAATCAACAGTAGTGGGACCGGCGAGTCACAGCGGTGGGGACGGAGCAGCAGCAGTGACCCTAGGACAGTGGTCACCGCGGCGGGGACGGAGCAGCAGCAGTGACCCTAGGACAGTGGTCACTGCGGCGGGGACGCCCTGCGCTGATGCACCGATCGGGCTGCAGATGGCGGCGCCGGAGGTCTTGGCAGGAGGGCTCACTAGGACAGAGCGGCAACGCGAATGGCAGGATATTTCCAGTGCTGCCGCTGACCAGAGCCCCAGGTCCGCTGGAGCAGCCGACCCTCCCCTGGGCTTCTGCCAGTGAGTCCCTGTCCTGGGCCTTGTCCAGTGGCCAAGGGGTTTTTCCATCAAAGCCGTGACCTTACCGGTGGGCACCAGGGCCTCTGGAGCCGTGAGGCTGGTGTGCGACTTGCTGGGAGCCACACTAGTCGCAGGGTCTGTTCCACCCCCCTCTGAGGTGTTGGTCAATTTCCCCCTAACCCCTGGGGGTGGACAGTGAGCCTGGGCCTCCCAGACTCAGCCTCCACCTCTCTGGACGCAGCACATACGTGCTGCACCTCCAGCAAGGGGCTGACAGGGCCCTAGGAGAGCCAGCTCCAGGGCTCTCAGATCCCACTACCCGCCCCCCAGTCCTGGCCGGAGCCCCCGGGGTCTCCACAGAGGCCCTTGCTCCGCAGGCCGCCGTCCACAGGAGCGGGCCTCTCGGGCCCCACTGTCCCCCTGGTCCGCTCCCCCCAGCAACCCCTCCCCCAGTAAGAGCACGCCTCACTTGGACCGAGCTCCCCTTCTGCTCGCCGCCTCCCTCCCCAGTGCGATGTGTCCTTTGGCCTCTGCGTGCACCTCTCAGGGTGTTTCTTTCTATTTTAACCACAAGCTGTGTTGCTGGGTGTGGGAGGCTTTCAGCGGCATCTCTTGGAGTCCGGCGGCGTCGCTGGGAGGGAAGCCTTCTCTGGCCCCTGGTTCTGCTCGAGCCTCACGTCTCTGAGATGCTGCCCTTCGCCCCGGGCAGCTGAGGCTTCTGTCCTCTGCTTCCTGGGTTCCTGCTGCCTTTTATTTTGAGTTATAGAAGGCAGGTTTCTCTTTTAAGCACATGTCTTTAGATGGAGGTTTCTAGCAAGACATGTTGTGTGTGCAGGTCCTGCTCAGTCGCGCCCGACTCTTTGTGACCCCATGGGCTGTCGCCCACCAGGCTCTTCGGTCCATAGGATTCTCCAGGCAGGAATACTCGAAAGAGTTGTCCTCCAGGGGCTCTTCTCAGCCCGGGATCGGACCCGTGTCTCCTGTGTCTCCTGAATTGCAGGCAGATTCTTTACCCACTGAGCCACCTGGGAAGCCCCTGTCTTAAATAACGCTTCCATAACTCCATGAGTCAGATTCTGGATTTTTTATTCTTTTCCATGAATTAATGTTTCTCTCCCTATTCCAACACTATGGTAACCGACACACTGTGTTATATTATCCCCAGGCACTTTTGTCTTTAAGAAAAAGAGGTTGTAATTAGTGACCTTCATCCGTGGTGTGCGGTGTGTAACATTGCACTTGATATCCTGTGCTGATTTTCTACCAAAAACCAGACCAATGGCTTATTAATGATAAGTTTATAGATTCTTTGAGTTCTATATGTAGACAATTGCGTCATCCTTAAGTATAATACCTTAAAATCTTGCTTTCCAATCCTTATATACACGTTTGAAAACAAGCCAACATCAAATCTCACAGGTTAAAATCTCAGGGCAAGGCTGAATGGAAGTGTGAGGCCAGCCATGCTCCACGCAAGCAAGCAGCCCTGAGATTTCTGCTCTCGTGTGCCACAGCTGCCGGAGGACTTCTGGGATGTGACGTACTGGGTTTAGAAAACTGTCTTCCATTTGGATTGCCATAAAATGTATTGTCATAAACCTGGACACTTTTGAGTGGAAAGGGGGTCCTTCTGTTACTCAAATACAACATTCGAAAGCAGGTCCATCCTGA
>SJYA01005991.1:0-20971 GCA_006410615.1 Neotragus moschatus | reverse complement strand
GAAAAAGCACAAGCTGGAATCAAGATTGCTGGGAGAAATATCAATGACCTCAGATATGCAGATGACACCACCCTTATGGCAGAAAGTGAAGAACTAAAGAGCCTCTTGATGAAAGAGAAGGAGGAGAGTGAAAAAGTTGGCTTAACATTCAGAAAATGAAGATCATGGCATCTGGTCCCATCACTTCATGGGAAATAGACAGGGAAACAGTGGAAACAGTGTCAGACTTTATTTTTCTGGACTCCAAAATCACTGCAGATGGTGACTGCAGCCATGAAATCAAAAGATGCTTACTCCTTGGAAGAAAAGTTATGACCAACCTAGATAGCATATTCAAAAGCAGAGATATTACTTTGCCTACTAAGGTCCGTCTAGTCAAGGCTATGGTTTTTCCAGTAGTCATGTATGGATGCGAGAGTTGGACTGTGAAGAAGGCTGAGCACCAAAGAATTGATGCTTTTGAATTGTGGTGTTGGAGAAGACTCTTGAAAGTCCCTTGGACTGCTAGGAGATCCAACCAGTCCATTCTGAAGGAGATCGGCCCTGGGATTTCTTTGGAAGGGATGATGCTAAAGCTGAAGCTCCAGTACTTTGGCCACCTCATACGAAGGGTTGACTCATTGGAAAAGACTCTGATGCTGGGAGGGATTGGGGGCAGGAAGAGAAGGAGACGACTGAGGATGAGATGGCTTGATGGCATCACTGACTCGATGGGCATGAGTCTGAATGAACTCTGGGAGTTGGTGATGGACAGGGAGCCTGGCATGCTGCGATTCATGGGATTGCAAAGAGTCAGACATGACTGAGTGACTGAACTGACTGACTGAACTGAACCTAAATTTGGTCTGTAGCTCTTTAGATAACAAGCAACCATCTAACCTTTGCTTGAATACCTCCAGCAACGGGGAGCTCACTACTCACCAAGGTTTTATACTCTCTCTCACCTTTCCCTCTATAGCATTCCCATCCTGCATACCACTTTTTCTAATCCCACCAACTCATTTTCAGTAGTGTGTGTTGGACAGGAGCTGGGCTAGTTTTTCTCAGCAATGCAAGAAATGTCTGCTCTAGTGTCTATCAGCCCTGACATTTTAATTTTCTTGAATTAAAAAATATTTTAAAGGCCTAGAAGCTGTAATTCTTTGCACCCAAAAAGCTAGATCACTAAATTCAAATACTCTGGGGCTCCTAGCTTGAGAAGTTCAGGTTTCTCCTGTCTGATAGTAAGGTAAAAGGAAAAGCTGTGCTATTCCTTGACCTTTATTAATTAGCACAGTTTTAGCAGGCGGCAGGATCAAAACTTTAATTTTTCCAGTATAATCAGAATCTACTACATCAGACACCACCGAAATTTTTTGAAATGAAAGCAAGCTATGCCCTACACAAGACGTACAATGCCCTCAGGCAGGGGACTAGCCACTCACATTGGAATCAGAGTAACCAGCACATCAGGGGTTAATATTGTTGCCTTGGTGGAGCTGAGGTCTAGTCCTGAGCTGCTGCTGCTAGTAAGTCCTGGGGTTAATTGGCGCAGCTTTTTGTCTGCTTAGCAGGACATTGCCGACAAAAATGTTCCATTTGGCCTCAAGAGAAACATTTTCTATTTGTAAAATCCTTATTATGATTATTTTTCTTTCTTTTTCCCTTTTTTCTTTTTCTTTTTTCTTTCCCTCTCTTTTCTCTTTCTTTCTTTTTTTTTTTTCTTTTTGCTTGGGTGAGGCCCCCGTGAGGGTTTTTTTTTTTTTTTTTTTTTTTACAAGGAACAGGCTCTGTTTTAAAAGCTCTTTTGCTCAAAAATATTCTCTCTATCTATATCAACCTTAAACAATGTTCTGGGAGGTTTTGGAGGCAAAGTGGGGAGTTCCTAAGCCCTGGGATGGTGCAAGCAGAGGTTGCAGTGGTCGTCTTAAATATGATAAATTTTTAAAGGTTTGGTTTCTGTAGAGGGGGAGAGGGCTCACCAGGGTGCTTGGCCACTGCGTGCTGTAAGCACTTTCCTTCCTTGGGAGGAAGAGTATGGTCTTCCTCCTTTCCTTTGCCAATAGCAGAAAATATGATCTGCATAGAAGGTGGAGACCCACTACCATCTACCGCTATAGCCTCTCCCATTGGCCAGCTAACAGCCTCACGACAGGGGTCCAGAACATTTGTAATCATATTTTACAGAGCAAAAGCATATACAGGAACTTCTTCTGACTCATGCAAAGTATAATAAATATAATAGGTTTTTAGCTGTTTTTCTACCTTCACCCAAGAATTTAAATTAACAATATCTTATTTCTGAAAACCAAGGATATTGTTCGTGTAACACTAGCCTTTTTAACTTTAATTTCTTTTTTTTAACAGTTACAAAATTACTTCTATAAAGAGTTGTCATTCTTTTGACTGATTGTTACCCGTGTCAGAAAATTAACATTTATAGAAAAGTCTGCCTTGACAAAGGTTTTGCCTTAACCAAGGGGGGTTTTCAACNCTAGCCTTTTTAACTTTAATTTCTTTTTTTTAACAGTTACAAAATTACTTCTATAAAGAGTTGTCATTCTTTTGACTGATTGTTACCCGTGTCAGAAAATTAACATTTATAGAAAAGTCTGCCTTGACAAAGGTTTTGCCTTAACCAAGGGGGGTTTTCAACCTGAAGAAAGCAGGCTTCTTTAAACCTCTAGAGAACCAGGTTTCTATTAAACCCTTCAACACTTCCCACTCCTACTCACCCTGTCTATCCTACAGGGGGGGTCTGCACCACCCTGAGTAGGGTCCTACACGTCCCGAACACTCAACACTGGAAGAAAAACAGGGCTGATGACCCTAGTTGTCCAGCGCAATAGGGTTGATGACCCTACTTGCTCCAAGGGGTGGCAATAGGGCTGGTGACCCTAATTGCTCGGGGAACCTACCTTCAAATAGCCTGTTCTGGGCACCACTTGCTGGGGTCCAGCCCCGGTGGATCCAGGATGATTCAAAGGGGAGAGTGATAGGTGAGGAAAAACTTATTTATTTAGAAATATAATATTAGGAAATAATAGTATAGTAAGAAAATTTAGGTGGTGAAAAGAGGCTGAATAACTTGGTTTACATGGAAAGCCAATAAAGTTCCAGACAAGGAACTTGCACCATCTACTTTGGCCCACCGGCGCCCGTTTGAATATCGGAGAGTGCCCTACCTTGGGCTTTCTCTCTTAAGGATCTTAGAAGCCGGGACAAGTAAGTAGACATGTTTAGCCTCCATACCCCAGATGGAAATTCAGCCTGAAATTAGAATGAAGAGGAGACATGGGAGTCTTTCCAATGACTGGCCCAGCCTCTATTGTTCAGAAGGCCTTTTATACCTTTTTGATTGTACATAGAGATCAAGGGGTAATATAAAATTATGCAGCATTAGCAGCCCAGACTCTTATCAAAGCCATGCTTTTTTCTCTGCATACCTAGTTGTGTACACAAGTCTTACGTGATTTACATCATCTTCCAGCCAAAAAGGCCAATTAACATTTTACGGCTCTTTTCTGATAAGGATTTGTTAATCAGAAGACTTATTTGTATTAAATATTTTCAAAGTCTGGTGCAACTCTCAGAAAACACTAAATAAAGTTACATTTTTACATAGCAAAGATACAGCAATTTGTAACAAGTAAAAGGAGTACACTGATTTATAACAAAGAAAAGTAATTAACTCAAAAGTCTAGTGTTGCTAACATCGAAACTACTATATATATTTTTCCATATCCCTTTTACATTGATTAATATCCGCCCAGATGCCTAAAAGATACAAAATAAGGAGGCCTGGCGGCAATTATTGAATCAAAATTGAAATCCTGTCACCAATACGATTTTTAGATCTTTAGAAAAGGCTCTGTACCTTTAAGACACTTCAAGCTTTGTGCCTTTCGAGGTTTGGGGTTGTAAGCAATTCACAAGCTGTAAAAGGTCCAGGGGAACCTGTTAGGCAAATTAGAGGGTTATCAGAGGGGGTTGACCTGAAACACTCCTTTCAAATGCAGAAGACTGAAGCCCTGAATTAACTTTCTATAGAGAGTCAGAAAAGTGGAAAAATATAATAAGTCAGGCAGATACTTATTTTGGGGGGTACATGCTCAGGAAATGCCAAGGAGAAAATCTGAGATCTGACTCAAGCTTACCCATCAGATCCCTGCTTCATGACCTTGCAACGGGTGGGATTCCCACACTTGTCTCCCAACAGGTGGTTTTCTCTCGAGGTGTCACAGGGCTGTCACATCTGCCACTGTGTTTTGAGTGGATCCTCGGGGTGACTATTGAGACAGTGCAGGGGAGTCAGGTGTATCTGGAGTCAATTGGGACATCGGGGTCTTTTGGAATGGTGGCAAGACCACTGGAGTTCCTCTCAAGTGTCAAGTTGAAACCGCATCCTCTTGAGGTGTGATGGGAATGCCGGGATTCCTTTCCTGGTGAAGCAGGGAAATTGACCCTCACCTCCAGATGAGGAGGGAAACCCGAGGCTCTTCTTGAGTTGTGGCGGAACCCTCAGTGTTCCTCTTGAGTGGAGACAGGTTATGTCAGGGAACTTCTTGAGTTGCCTCAAGGGTTTCAAGGACCCTTTCGAGGCTCAAGAGGGAAAGTGGGACTTTGCTCAAGACGCAGTAGCAGAAAAGGGCCTTGTCTCATGTGGAGAGGAGAATCTCCTGGTTTTTCTGGAGTTGTGGCAGGAAACTTGGGGTTCCTCTTGAGTTACAACGGGGACCTCAGGGACCCACTCATGTGGCCTTGGGGACATCCAGCCTCCATTCGAGTTGCAAGGGGCCTCTCAGGATTCCTCTGCAGTTGCTGCTGGGGCCGAGGACCTCTTCTGGAGTTGAAGCCGGAAACTGAAGATTCCTCTTCAGTGCTGACATGGATCTCGAGGTTCCTCTGGAATATCCACAAGGGAGTCAGGCCTCATCTCTTGTGGAGAAATGCAAGTCAGCTCTCCTGTCAAGCTGCAAAAGCAGCGGCAGGCTTCCTGTCGAGTTGACATATGGATTGGTGTCTTTCTCTCGAGGTGCCACAGGACTGTCACACTTGCCATCGTGTTTCGAGTCACTCCTCGGGGTGACCTTCGAGTCACTGCAGGGGAGTCAGGTGTATCTGGAGTGGATTGGGATATCGGTGAGTTTTGGAATGGTGGCACAATCCCTGGAGTTCCTCACGAATGTCAGGATGAGACCACCTCCTCTTGAGGTGCAATAGGAACGTTGTGATTCCTTTCCTGATGAAGCAGGGAAATGGACCCTCATCTCGAGATGAGGAGGGAAACCTGGGGCTCTTCTTGAGTTGTGGGGGGACCCTCAGTGTTCCTCTTGAGTAGAGATGGGTATGTCAGGGAACTTCTTGAGTGGCCTCAAGGGTGTCAAGGACCCTTTTGAGGCTCAAGGGGGAAGGTGGGATTTCTGTCGAGATGCTACAGTGGAAAAGGGCCTCATCTCGCGCTAAGGGGAGAATCTCCTGGTTTTTCTCGATTTGTAGCAGGAAACTTAGAGTTCCTCTCGAGTTATGAAGAGGACGTCAATGACCCACTCGTGTGGCCTCAAGAAAGTCCAATCTCCATGCAAGTTGTGAGGCGCCACTTGGGATTCCTCTGCAGTCACTGCAGGGGCCAAGCTCCTCATCTGGATTTGAGGCCAGAACCTCAGGGTTCCTCTCCTGTGCTTACATGGATCGCGGGATCTTCTTGAGATTCCACAGGGGAGTCACGCCTTGTCTCATGTGGAGACATGCAAGTCTGCTCTCCTCTTGAGCTGGAAAAGCAGTGTCAGGCTTCCTGTCGAGTTGACATAGGGATTGGTGGCTTTCATTCGAGGTTCTACAGGGCAGTCATACCTGACATCGTGTTTGAAGTCGATGCTTGGGGTGACCATGGAGTCAGTGCAGGGGAGTCAGGTCTATCTGGAGTGGATTGGGACATTGGGGTCTTTTTGAATGTTGGCACGACCCCTGGAGTTCCTCTCGAGGGTAAAGTTGAGACCACCTCCTCTTGAGGTGCAACGGGAACGCCGGGATTCCTTTCCTGACTAAGCAGGGAAATGGGCTCTCATCTCGAGATGAGGAGGGAAACCTGGGGCTCTTTTTGAGTTGTGGCAGGACCCTCAGTGTTCCTCTTGAGTAGAGACAGGTATGTCAGGGAACTTCTTGAGTGGCCTCAAGGGTGTCTAGGACCCTTTCGAGGCTCAAGAGGGAAAGTAGCATTTCTCTTGAGATGACGCAGTGGAAAAGGGCCTCATCTCACATCGATAGGAGAATCTCCTGGTTTTTCTTGAGTTGCAGCAGGAAACTTGGGGTTTCTCTCGAGTTAGTATGGGAACCTCAGGGACCCGCTCATGTGGCCTCAGGAAAGTCCACTCCTCATACGAGTTGCGAGGGGCCTCTCAGGATTCCCCTGCAGTTTCAGCCAGGACTGAGGTCCTCATCTGGAGTTGAGGCCGAATCCTTAGGGTTCTTCTCCAGTGCTGACATGGATCTCAGGGTTCCTCTGGAGTTTCTGCCAGGAGCCAGCACAAGGAGGCTCACCCGTGGTAAAGGTCATGAGGTTAAGGGGTCTGACAGGCAAAGGCAAGTCGGGCCTTAAGAGAGCTTCGCTGAATTTTCTTGAGCATCCACCCCTAAAATCAGTCTGCCTGCTTTACTGCATTATGCTTTCACCAACTCTTCTCTGGAAAAAGTTAACTTAGAGCTCCAGTTCACGGTCTCCTACATATAAAAGGAGTGTTTCAGCTCAAACCCCTCCGATGGCTCTCTAACTTGCCTTACCTGGACTTTTACAACTACACATGTGATTGTTTACAGCCCCCCAACTGTGAGAGGCACGGGGAGCCTAAAACATAGAGTTTTTCAAAGAGTTAAAAGTTATTAGAGTAGTGCTGGTGTAAGATTTCACTGTTGAGCCAATGCTTGTTGCTAAGTTCCCATATCTCTTATCCACTGTGCACCTGGAGTACATTTGTTAACATAGTTAAAATGTAAGAAAAACAAAATAGTAGCCTTGAAACTAACCACATCAGACTTTTGAGCTAATTGATTCTTTCTCTGTTGTAACTTACTGCACCTTTGCTTCATGAAAATGTAACTGTTTGATACTTTCTGAAGCTGACATAGATTAGAAATATAAAGAAAAAACACTTCAAGGGAAAATAAGTTTTCTGGTTGAGCAGCCTTTATCAAAAGAGGGTCTTAAAATGTTTCACAGGCCTCCAAGGCCAGAAGATAATGTACACACATCATTTGTGGAAAAGGTATAAAAGTCCTTTAAAAATTAAAAGTTATTGGGCCTTGCTCACCAAAACAGCTTGGTCTCCCCGTGTCAATCATTTTCTCCTCTTACACTCTCTTTCTGGCTGGTTCCCATCTGGAGTACAGTAGTCTGCCGTGTCTACTTACTTGCCTGGGTTTCTAAGACCTGAACGGGAAGGCATCCTGTGCCTTCACTCCCTTGGGAGACCGGGAGGGCACCTGAGGCCTTATGTAGACGGTGCAAGTCTCTTGTCTTGAGACTTTATTGATTATCTGTATAAACCAAGGAACATCAGCCTCTTTTATTCTCTCCTCTATTTTCTTATCTACAAAATTCTTTCCTTATCTATCTCTCTCTAAATCAATTGTCGACTCCATCCACCCTTCGAATTCCCTGGATCCACCAGGGCAGGACCCTGGCAAGTTTCCACAGGAGTCAGGCCTCTTCTTGTGTGGAGACATGCAAGTCCGCTCGCCTCTCAAGCTAGAAAAGCAGAGTCAGGCTTCCTGTCGAGTTGACAGAGGGATCGGTTGCTTTCCCTCGAGCTGCCACAGGGGTGTCACACCTGCCATCATGTTTTGAGTCGAACCTCGGGGTGACTGTTGAGTCAGTGCAGGGGAGTCACCTGTATCTGGAGTGGGTTGGGACATTGGGATCTTTGGAATGGTGGCACAAACCCTGGAGTTCCTCTCGAGGGTCAAGTTGAGACCACCTCCACGTGAGTTGCAATGGGAATGCCAGGATTCTTTTCACAACGAAGCAGGGAAACGAACCCCTATCTCGAGATTAGAAGGGCATCCCAAGGCTCTTCTTGAGTTGTGGTGGAACCCTCGGTGTTTGTCTCAAGTGGAGACGGGTAGGTCGGGGAACTTCTTGAGTGACCTCAAGGGTGTCAAGGACTCTTTCGAGGCTCAAGAGGGAAGATAGGATTTCTCTCGAGATGCCGCTGCAGAAAAGGGCCTCATCTCACGTGGAGAGGAGAATCTCCTGATTTTTCTCGAGTTGCAGCAGGACACTTAGGGTTCCACTCGAGTTACGACAGGGACCTCTGGAACCCACTCATGTGGCCTCAGGAAATTCCAGTTTCCATGAGAGTTGCGAAGAGCCTCTCAAGATTCCTCCACAGTCACTGACACGGCTGAGTTCCTCATCTGGAATTGAGGCCAGAACCTCAGGATTCCTCTCCTGTGCTGACATGGATCTCGGGATTCCTCTGGAGTTCAACAGAGGAGTCAGGCCTCATCTCTTGTGGAGACATCCAAGTCCGCCCTCCTCTTAAACTTGAAAAGCTTTTCAGGCATCCTTTTGAGTGGATATAGGGATAGGTGGCTTTTTCTTGAGGTGCCACAGGGCTGTCACACCTGCCACCGTGTTTTGAGTCGATCCTTGGGGTGACCACCGAGTCAGTGAAGGGGAGTCAGGTGCATCTGGAGTAGATTGGAACATCAGGGTCCTTTGGAATGGTGCAACGAATCTTGGAGTTCCTTTTGAGTGCGAAGTTGAAACCGCCTCCTCTTGAGGTGTCACGGGAATGCTGGTAATCCTTTCACGATGAAGCAGGGAACTGGACCCTCATCTCAAGATGAGGAGGGAAACCCGGGACTCTTCTGGAGTTATAGTGAGACCCTTTGTGTTCCTCTCGAGTGGAAACATGTATGTCGGGGAAATTCTTGAGTGGCCTCAAGGGCATCAAGGACCCTTTCGAGGCTCAAGAGGGAATGTAGGATTTCTCTCGAGATGCCACCGCGGAAAAGGGCCACATCTCGCGTTGCAGGGAGAATCTCCTGGTTTTTCTCGAGGTGCAGAATGAAACATGGGATTCCTCTCGAGGTACAATAGGGACCCGCTCGTGTAGCCTCAGGGAAGTCCAGTCTCCATGCGAGTTGAGAGGGGCCATTTGGGACTCCGCTGCAGTCACTGCTGAGGTCAAGGTACTCATCTGGATTTGAGGCCAGAAGTTCAGGGCTCCTCTCCAACGCTGACATGGATCTCGGGGTTCCTCTGGAATTTCCTCAAGGGAGTCAGACCTCGTCTCATGTGGAGACATGCAAGTCCACTCTCCTATCGAGCTGGAAAAGCAGTGTCCTTCTTCCTGTCGAGTTGACATAGGGATGGGTGGCTTTCTCTTGAGGTGCCACAGGGCTGTCAAACCTGCCATCGTATTTGGAGTCGATTCTGAGGGAGACCGTCGAGTCAGTGCAGGGGAGTCAGGTGTATCTGGAGTGTATTGGGACATCAGGGTCTTTTTGAATGGTGGCACGACCCCTGGAGTTCCTCGAGTGTCAAGTTGAGACCACCTCTTTTATGCCCAAGTCGCGAAATCTCTCAATGACCACCAGGAAGCCGGTATCCGATGCAAAAGCAAGAGAGTCTTTATTACCAAGCTCGAGCTGGGGCTCCCACCATTACCAACTCAGTGGCTATGGGGAGGAGCCCCGAACTCTGGGTTTCATTGCTTCTATAGGGTACTCTTGCGTGAAAAATATTACCTTCTGTGGAAATGTTAGGTGTTAGGTTCTGATTGGTTCCCATTTCTCGGGCTTATTTGCTTAATTCGAATTTCCTAGGCAGGTCATAAGTCTTAAACGTAAAGTCAGGAGATCCTAATCTGAGATCTGATTAGCTGGCAGGTGGTGGGGTGNTGGGTTTCATTGCTTCTATAGGGTACTCTTGCGTGAAAAATATTACCTTCTGTGGAAATGTTAGGTGTTAGGTTCTGATTGGTTCCCATTTCTCGGGCTTATTTGCTTAATTCGAATTTCCTAGGCAGGTCATAAGTCTTAAACGTAAAGTCAGGAGATCCTAATCTGAGATCTGATTAGCTGGCAGGTGGTGGGGTGAGGTCAAGGGATTTCCAAAGACTCTTTCCTCTAAAATTGAGTGCTGTTTTTCTTTCTTTTTTTTTTTTTTAACAAAATAGGGTGGTTTAGGTCCTTCACTCCCCCCTTCTCAAGGTCCCAAGATAGATCCAATCATGGGTCCAGCTCTATGTTTTCTTCCGTTAAGGGGGCAGCTGGCAGAGCTTCTTCTCATAAGGCAAACAGGTCCACAGGCCATGTGTGAGTGTAGTGGGCCCAAGCAGAGATGCTGTCAACTTTGAGAGCAGTTGGTGTCATCAGGATGACAAGGAATGGTCCTTTCCACCTGGGTTCTAGGGTCTCTCAGTGATGACAGTGTCCGTACACCCAGTCTTCTGGCCGGTAGTGGTGAGGTTCAGGTGGAGGGCCTGATTCATATACTGCTTTGAGCCTTTGCCATATGCACCTGTGGGAGTATTGTAAGGACCAGAGACAGAGAAGCAACTTCTGATCATCTATTTGTTTTAACACTTCTGCCTTTAGGTTAGGGATTATTGGGGGAGGTATTCCATACATGATCTCAAAAGGGGTNGGTTCAGGTGGAGGGCCTGATTCATATACTGCTTTGAGCCTTTGCCATATGCACCTGTGGGAGTATTGTAAGGACCAGAGACAGAGAAGCAACTTCTGATCATCTATTTGTTTTAACACTTCTGCCTTTAGGTTAGGGATTATTGGGGGAGGTATTCCATACATGATCTCAAAAGGGGTGAGTCCCAGTTGATAAGGTGAGTTCCACACCCGGTACAAGGCAAAGGGGAGGAGAGCCACCCAGTCCCCGCCAGTCTCAGCAACTAGATTTGTTCCTATTCATCCTTTCTACCTGTCCTGAGCTCTGGGACCTATAGGCACAGTGCAGCTTCCATCTAGCCCCCAAAGCCCAGGCTACCCCCTGGCTTACCTGAGACACAAAGACTGGCTCATTATCTGACCCCACCTGTGCCAGAAACTAGAACTGTGGCAAGATGTCTTCAATCAGCTTTTTGGCCGCCACCTGTGCCATTTCTCTTTTGATGGGGAAGGCTTCCACCCACCCTGAGAAGGTCTCTATGAACATCAACAGGTATTTGTATCCATATTTACCCGGTTTTACCTCAGTAAAGTCCACTTCCGAGTAAGCCCCTGGTCTTGTCCTCCATTCTCTAGTGCCTTGGTTGGCTGGATGAGAGACAGCGTTGCTAAGCTGGCAAGCCTTACAGTTCGATACGATGTCCTCTATTGTTTTTCTGGCGTCCTTGGTTTTAATCGTCTTTCCCTCGGCTGTGAGGAGTCTCCTTTCTCTGTAGATGGCCTGGTGTATATGGGCGGTGGCAAAGGCATATTCGCTATCAGTAATGATGTTAAGCTTTTTATCTTTCCCCAGCTGTAGGGTTGAGTCCATCTCGAACAAAACTGCTTCTGTCCGTATACTAGGTGACCTCAACATCCGCCAGGGGGCGATCTTGCAAGTCCTCTCATGTCCCATGCACTTGGGCTAGTATGTTGCTGCAGTCATGGATCGGGGCTTCCAAGTATGGGTTAGGAAGCAATGTAGCCGGATTGAGAGCAGTAGGCGGTAGAAAGATGATTCTGGAAGGGTTTAGCAGTAGTCCCTGGTAATGGGTCAGCAGAGCATTGCTGATCCATTTGTCTGGAGGCTGCTTTAGTATGCCTTCAATGGCATGGGGGGCAGTGATGTGCAGTTCCTGCCCCAGGGTCAGCTTGTGTGCATCCTTGACCATCAGGGCCACGGCTGCAATCATGCCAAGGCATGGGGGCCAGCCCCGAAGCCACGGTGTCGAGGCATTTAGACATGTAGGCCACTGGCCTTTTCCAGGGTCCCAAATGCTGCACCAGTACCCCTTTTGCCATGCCTTGTTTTTCATCTACGTACAAGAAAAAAGGGCTTTGTGATGTCAGGCATTCCCAGAGCAGGGTCCAACAGCAGTGCCCTTTTGATGGCCCTGAAGGCGGTCCCCATCTGCTCAGTCCAACTGAAGGTGGAAGTATTTTTAGTGGCTTNGCTGCACCAGTACCCCTTTTGCCATGCCTTGTTTTTCATCTACGTACAAGAAAAAAGGGCTTTGTGATGTCAGGCATTCCCAGAGCAGGGTCCAACAGCAGTGCCCTTTTGATGGCCCTGAAGGCGGTCCCCATCTGCTCAGTCCAACTGAAGGTGGAAGTATTTTTAGTGGCTTCATATAGGGGTTTAGCCAGCTCTGCAAAGCCTGGAATCCAAAGACAACAGAAACCAGCAGATCCCAGGAATTCTCTTACTTTTCGAGGTGAGTCTGGGGTTGGTATTTTGGGCACTGTCTCTTTCCGTGCCTCTGACAGCCACCTCTGCCCCTCCCTTAATACATAGCCTAAGTAGGTGACTTCTGGTTGACATATCTGAGCCTTTTTGGCTGAGGCCCGATACCCCAACTGGCCAAGGGCCTGCAGCAGTTCTCGAGTGCCCACCAGACGAGCCTGTTGATCTCATGCTGTGATCAGGAGGTCGTCTATACATTGCAACAAGGTGAATTGGGGGTGTTGTTGTCTGAATTCACCAAGGTCTTCATGAAGGGCCTCATTGAAGATGGTGGGGGAATTTTTAGATCCCTGTGGCAGCCGTGTCCAGGTCAGCTGTCAGTTGATCCCTTCTTCCGGGTCAGACCATTCAAAAGCAAAAAGGTCCTGGCTCTTGGACGCCAGGGGGAGGCTGAAGAAAGCATCCTTTAAATCTATGACCGTATACCAGTGATGGTCTGATGGGAGAGAGCTCAGGAGGTTGTATGGGTTTGGCACAGTAGGGTGAATATCTAAAACTCAGCGATTGACTTCTCATAAATCCTGCACTGGCCGATAGTCATAAGAATCTGGTTTCTTGACAGGGAGCAGGGGGTGTTCCAGACCGATCGACAGGGTCCTCTAATTGAATTGTCAGTACCTGAATCTGCCTGCCTGCCTGATCAAATAATTTAGATTCTCCTGGGAGGAAGTGAATTTGAGTTCCCATCTTGGTTAACAAGTCTCTTCCCAACAGTGGGAAGGGGCATTCTGGGGTGACCATAAAGGAGTGGGATACCCGGCCCGTGCCCAAATCCACTGATCTTCGGGTAGTCCAGTGATATTGTTTCATCCCAGTGGTACCCTGCACCGAAGAGGTTTTTCCTGCCAGCTTCCCCTGAGGCTCCAACAAAACAGAATATTGAGCCCCTGTGTCGACAAGGAAGTCAGTTGGGGTCCCCTCCACTCTTAGGGTTACCCTGGGTTTGGGGAGGGGCGCCAAACCCCATCTTCCCTAGTCACTCAGTTCATCAATGGCCAGGGTAGGGGTCTTACGCGGTCCCTTCTTTTTCTTAGGGCATTCCTTGGCCAAATGTCCTTCCTCTTTACAATAGGCACATTGATTCTTTCCTAATAGTGGTCACCTACAGGGACGGCTCTTATCTTCACCCTCCAGGTGGCACAGTTGGCGCTCCCTCTCTCCCAAGTCAGAAACCATCACCGCCAGCAGGATACGTGTCATGTTGCAGGTCTGGCGGTCTGCAGCCTTGGCTTGCTTTTCCTCAGGTGTTTCTCGGATGTTGTAGACACTTTCTGCCACTGTTATTAAATCCTGGATACTCTTTTCACTCAGGTGCTCTAGTTTTTGTAACTTTTTTCTAATGTCTGGAGCCACCTGGTTGACAAAATGCATTATCAAAGCAGCCTGAGTGTCTTCCACTTCTGGGTCCATGGGTGTGTATTGTCTACAGGCCTCCATCAGCTTTTCCAGATAGGCAGCTTGACTCTAAGTGGGGCCCTGTTGAACATCTCCTACTCTAGCCAGGTTAGTGGGTATCCATGCAGCTGCCTTGAGCAACCCCCAACAGAGTCTGGCGGTAGACCCGGAGCCTCTCCTTACCTTGTGCCATATTGTAATCCAAGTCAGGTCGTGATAAAGGAAAAGAGGTGTTAATTTCATCTATATTAGTGGTGGGTTCTCCTTTTGCCCCTGGAACCCTTTTATGGGCCTCATTCTGTATTCTCTCTCTCTCTCTCTTCCGTGGTGAAGAGAATCTGGAGCAGCTGTTGACAGTCATCCTACGTGGGCTGATGAGTAAAAAGCATAGTCTCTAGGAGGTTAGTTAGATCTCTAGGGTTATCTGAAAACTTAGCATTCTGGGACCTCCAGTTATATAGATCACTGGTAGAGAAGGGCCAGTATTGATGAGGTTGGTTCCCATTCTTGTCGGGGGGACTGGCCACTCATAAAGGGAGGGCAACAGTTGAGTGTACCAGCCCTGCCGGCGACATGGCTCGCCTATGCCGAGTGTTTTGTGCGAGCCCCCCTTCTGATGCGTTGGCCCTAGGTGAAGAGATAGCAGGGGCCTGTGGTGGCTCGAGGGGTTGGTAAGGGGGGTGGGAAGAGAAGTTCTTCCTCTGTTTCCCCTTGTAAAATGGGGTACAGCAGCGCCATTGGTTCGGGTTCCTTGGGATCTTTCAGGTTCTCTCCTACACATGTCATGAGCACCTGTGAGGTGGAAAATCCCTGTTGAGGCAAGAAAGTTTTTACCCATGGAGGGGGACACAAGATGAGATTTTCTCACACTGTGACATAGGGAACTTGGTCAGGGTGTCCGCTCCGTGGTCGAAAGATGATGTCTCGGACTCGGTGTATGGTTTCCAAGTCAAAAGTGCCCTCTGGGGGCCATCCCACTTGGAAGGTTGCCATTCCGCACTGCAAAAAGTGATTAATTTATCTTTCTTAATTTCCACACTGAGGTCACATGCACGCATCTTGACCTCCTTAAAATGATCAGTAATCAAGGATAGAGGTGTAGGACTAGATTGGCTTTGCCCCATCGTTTCTGGGTCAGTCAGATGTTGATAAATTAACACTGACAATACGAACAGCCACACAGACAGAGAGACAGAACAAACAAGCCTCCAGAGGCAAAACTGAAAGTAAGACAACAGCCTCTGGTCATTCAGCAGGAGCGACCCACTATCATCTACAGAGAACAGGGGCACTTCACCCCCTCTGAGGGGGTCAGGGACGTCTCCCAACAACCCCCACCTGTGACCAGTTGGCGCATCTGCCTGAGTCGTATACCAGTTTCAGAAAATAGGCCCTGTCAGAAACGAAAAGACAGACAGAATAAACCTTACCAGCTGCAGATGACTCGCCGGTCTTCCCGTGGAGCCAGTGGGAGATCCTGGATGAGCCCCCAAATATTATGCCCAAGTCACAAAATCTCCCAATGACCACCAGGGAGCCAGTATCCGAAGCAAAAGCAAGAGAGTCTTTATTACCAAGCCCATGCTGTGGCTCTCAGCGGCTATGGGGAGGAGCCCTGAACTCTGGGTTTCATTGCTTCTATAGGGTATTCTCGCATGGAAAATGTTCCCTTCTGTGGAAGGGTTAGGTATTGGGTTCTGATTGGTTCCCATTTCCTGGGCTTAATTGCTTAATTCAAATTTCCNAAGCCCATGCTGTGGCTCTCAGCGGCTATGGGGAGGAGCCCTGAACTCTGGGTTTCATTGCTTCTATAGGGTATTCTCGCATGGAAAATGTTCCCTTCTGTGGAAGGGTTAGGTATTGGGTTCTGATTGGTTCCCATTTCCTGGGCTTAATTGCTTAATTCAAATTTCCTGGGCAGGTCATAAGTCCTGAACGTAAAGTCAGGAGATACTAATCTGGGATCTGATTAGCTTGCAGGTGGTGGGGTAAGGTCAGGGGATTTCCAAAGACTCTTTCCTCTAAAACGGAGTCTTTTTTAACAAAATAGGGTGGCTTAGGTCTTGCATCTCCTCGAGGTGTGACAGGAACGCCGGGATTCCTTTCCCAAAGAAGCAGGGAAATGGATCCTCATCTCGAGATGAAGAGGGAAACCCGGGGCTCTTCTTGAGTTCTGGCAGGACCATAGTTGTTCCTCTCGAGTGGAGACGGGAATGTCGGGGAACTTCTTGAATGGGCTCANTGACAGGAACGCCGGGATTCCTTTCCCAAAGAAGCAGGGAAATGGATCCTCATCTCGAGATGAAGAGGGAAACCCGGGGCTCTTCTTGAGTTCTGGCAGGACCATAGTTGTTCCTCTCGAGTGGAGACGGGAATGTCGGGGAACTTCTTGAATGGGCTCAAGAGTGTTAAGGACCCTTTTGAGGCTAAAGAGGGCAGGTGGGATTTCTCTAGAGATGCCACAGTAGAAACGGGCCTCATCTTGCGTGGAGGGGAGAATCTCCTGGTTTTTCTCGAGTTGCAGCAGGACACATGGGGTTCCTCTCGAGTTTTGATGGAGACCTCAGGGACTCACTCATGTGGCCTCAGGAAAGTCCAGTCTCCATGGGAGTGTGATGGGCCCCTCGGGATTCCTCTGCAATCACTGTTGGGGCCGAGGTCCTCATCTGGAGTTCAGGACGGAACCTAAGGTTTCCTTTCCAGTGCAGACATGGAACTCAGGGTTCCTCTAGAGTTTCCACAGGGGAGGCAGGCCTCGTCTCTTGTGGAGACATGCAAGACCGCTCTCCTCTCGAGTTGGAAAAGCAGTGTCAGGCTTCCTGTCGAGTTGATATAGGCATCAGTGGCTTTCTCTCCAGGTGCCACAAGGCTGTCACCAGCCATGGGTTTGGAGTCAATCCTTGGTATGATGGTCGAGTCAACGCAGGGTAGTCAGTTGTATCTGAAGTGGATTGGGATATTGGGGTCTTTAGGAATGCTGGCACGACCCCTGGAGTTCCTCTTGAGTGTCAAGTTGAGACCGTCTCCTCTTGAGGTGTGACAGGAATACCAGGATTCCTTTCCCAACGAAGCAGTGAAATGGGCCCTCTTCTCGAGATGTGGAGGCAAACGGTGGGCTCTTCTTGAGTTGTGACTGGACTCTCAGTGTTCCTCTTGAGTGAAGATGGGTAAGTCGGGGAAATTCTTGAGTTGCCTCAAGGGTGTCAAAGACACTGCCGAGGCTCAAGAGGGACGGTGGGATTTATCTTGAGATGCCACAGCAGAAAAGGGCCTCATCTCACGTGGAGGGGAGAATCTCCTGGTTTTTCTTGAGTTGCGGCAGGAAATTTGGGGTTCCTCTAGAGTTATGACTGAGACCTCAGGGACCTGCTTATGTGGCCTCAGGAAAGTCCAGTTGCCATCTGAGTTGCGAGGAGCCTCTCAGGATTCCTCTGCAGCTGCTGCCGGCACCGAGGTCCATATCTGGAGTTGAGGCCGGAACCTCAGTTGTCCTCTGCAGTGCTGACATGGATCTCGGTGTTCCTCTGGAGTTTTTACAAGGGAGTCAGGCCTCGTCTCATATGGAGACATGCAAGTCCGCTCTCCTCTCGAGCTGGAAAAGCTGTGGCATGTTTCCTGTCGAGTTTACATAGGGATCCACTTTCTCTCGAGGTGCCACAGGGCTGTCACACTTGCCTTGTGTTTTGAGTTGATCCTCGGGGCGACCGTCGAGTCAGTGCAGGGGAGTCAGGTATATCTGGAGTGGATTTGTACACTGGAATCTTTTTGAATATTGGCATGAACCCTGGAATTCCTCTCGAGGGCCAATTTGAGACCGCCTCCACTTGAGGAGCGACAGGAATGCCTGGTTTCCTTTCCCGACAAAGCAGGGAAATGGACCCTCATCTCAAGATGAAGAGGGAAACCCAAGGCTCTTCTTGAGTTGTGGTGGACCCTCGGTGTTCCTCTCGAGTGGAAACGGGGATATCGGGGAACTTCTTGAGTTGCCTCAAGGTTGTCACACACCCTTTCAAGGCTCAAGAGGGAACGTGGGATTTCTCTCGAGATGCTGCAGTGGAAAAGGGCCTCATCTCACATGTTGGGGAGAATCTCATGGTTTTTCTCGAGTTGTGGCAAGAAACTTGGTGTTCCTCTTGAGTTATGATGAGGATCTGAAGGACACGCTCTTGTGACCTCATGAAAGTCCAGTCTCCATGCGAGTTGCGAGGGACCTCTCAGGATACTCTCCAGTCGTTTCCGGGGCCTACGTCCTCATCTGGAGCTGAGGGCAGAACCTGAGGATTCCTCTGCAGTGCTGACATGTATCTCGAGGGTCCTCTGGAGTTTTCATAGGGAGTCGGGCCACGTCTCATGTGGGGACATGCAAGTCCACTCTCCTCTAGAACTGAAAAAGCAGTGTCAGGCTTCCTGTCGAGTTCACATAGGGACTCATGTCTTGCTCTCAAGGTGCCACAGGGCTGTCACATCTGCCATCGTGTTTTGAGTTGATCCTCAGGGCGACTGTCAAGTCAGTGCAGGGGAGTCAGGTGTATCTACAGTGGTTTGGGACATAGGAGTCTTTTGAAATGGTGGCATGAAACCTGGAGTTCCTTCGAGTGTCAAGTAGAGACCACCTCCTCTTCAGGTATGATGGGAATGCTGGGATTCTTTTCCGGACAAAGCAGGGAAATGGACCCTCATCTCGAGATGAGGAAGGAAACCTGGGACACTTATTGAGTTCTGGCTGGACTCTCTGTGTTCCTCTCGAGTGGAAACACTTTCCTTTCGTTTTCCACTAATGATGGCAAACATGGCCCTTGCTCGTGTCAGCCCCGAGAAGCCAGGTTCCTTCTGCTGGCATCGTGATGGAGGGACATCTGGGGAAAGCCCCATGGAGACGTATTTCCTGCTTCTCCACTAGATGGACGGAACGAAGTGGACGGATAGTGGTGTGGCCTTCGGTGGGCGGGATTCCTTCCGCCTTTGTTTTGAGGCTAGGTTTGGTTTCCTTTCTCCTAGCTGATGTTTCTTGCCTTCCGACCTGGGTGGCGTGGGGGATGTCCCCACTACACTTGCCTCTCGGCCTGGCTGTTGGGGAGTAGCCAAGTGACTTCAAAACGCACACCCCGTCCCCAGGCTCCCCGCTCTGCTCAGGCACAGGGCCAACTCTCCTGGGTGGGGAGCATGCTTGGGCTCTTCCGACGAGTCCTACCCCATGTGCTCTGCCACTCTTCCCTTCCTTCTCTTTTTCCACAGGCCGCATAACCATAGGATCTCGAAGAAGGCAGCTCATTCTAAAGCCGAGGCAGAAGGATGCTTTGGAGGCACTATTTCAACACAACCCCTACCCGGGGAGAGCAACCAGAGAACGGCTGGCCCGAGAGCTTGGCATTGCTGAAAGCAGAGTTCAGGTAGGCCCCCGTCTCTGCACCCGTTCTCCCTTTCAGGCTCTCCGTGCTGGTCCGAGTCGGCGGAAAGCACCTGGTGGCCTTTCTTCTCCTGAGAAGGAGTTCTCTCTGTTTGCCCCTAGGTCTGGTTTCAAAACCAACGAAGAAGATGGTTAAGGCAGAGCCCATCGCCCTCTGAATATGTGCACCAAGAAGGGGAAGGGGGCCAGCGTCCACGCCCAGGCCACTGTTACCACCTCCTGGACCTCAATCTTCTCTCAAGGTAATTTAGCCAGCATTCTCCAAGAGCAAGTGGCCCGGTGCCTCCTGCCCTCCCCCAGAAGGGGTCCCCAACCCTCCCCCCTCTTGCCAGAGAATTCTCTCTGCAGTGGATGGCCACAGGAGGCCACAGAAAGACCAAGGGGGTGGGGCGGAGGCGGCCCGGGTCGGGTGGGGGTAGGGGTTGGGGTGAGGGTGTGACGGCGTGGGCCTGCATCACTGGTCGCCCTTTGCACCCCTCCCAAGCCCCTATCGGGAAGTCTAGGCTCTGGCTATCCAGGCAACCTTGGCAGAGAAGCATGCCTCAGGGTACGTGGTGGCAAGATCAGAGGAGGAAAGGGACACATAGGGACGAAGGTGTTTGAGGAGTGTGCATATGTGTGCGCATGCACGCACACATCTGCCATGGATCCAGGCATGTGATCTATCTGTGGCTGTACTCCTTAGAACCCTGCCATGGCTGCAGAGCCACCTGTGGTGATTCAGGTGTGTGGGACTCTCCCTCCCCTCCACACCACCTAGGGTAGCGTATGTGTGTCATGAACGTTCTGCGGGCCTTAACGTCTTCTCCTCTCACTGTGTTCTTTCTGTGGTAGAAGACTCGGCCAGAGAGGGCTGGCGAAAGAAGACAGTCATCTCTCCTTTTCAAACAAGGATCCTTGTGTAAGCCTTTGCGAGGGATTGCTTCCCGGGGATTGCCGCCAGGGAAGGACTGGCCTGTCAGATGGGAATCCCAGAACCTCGAATCCAAGTAACTTTTCCAGCCAGCCCATGGGACCAGGATGAGGCCCAGGGGTTCATGAGGGTTCTGCCCTGCCAAGCGCTTGGAGCTGGATATATAGGCTCGGGCTGGGGCTTGAAGGGAGAGGACGGAAAGTCGGTGGGCTGAGTGGAGGGTTTCAGGCCGTTTGTGGCCGTGTGGCAACTCCTTATTTCCCAGGGCCAAGGGATTCATTCGTTTAGAGAAAACGGCCCAGCAGAAGCAGCCCTGGGCCTGACGGGCCAGAGGCTGGGCGGCCGGGCGGGCTGTTGAATGGGTGTCGCAGAGGGGCCAGCATGGTGATCACAGTCACGACTTCTGACCTGCCTGTCTGCCTTTGGCTCCCCTAGATATGGTTCCAAAACCGAAGAGCTCGGCACCCCCAGCAGAAGAGCCCAAGCGGGCCCGGCCAAGGGCCAGGCAGCGGAGCAGCCATGACCACTCCTGCTCCAGAGGACCGAAGAGCCCCACCCGCTACCCAGAGCACCTCTCCTCCCCTTCGCCCCTCTCCGCCACAGGAGAGCGTGCCGCCCCTGGTGGCAGCTGCTCCTTTCGGGGCCCCCACTTTCTGGGTGCCCGGGACTGCCTCTAGGGTCGGTGTGGGCCAGCCGTTGATGATCTTCATGGTCCAGCCCAGCCCCGTGGCTCTCCAGACAAGTGCGAAGCCACCACCTCCGGCCCAGGTAGCAGTTCTCTGGGCCACGTGCTCCTCTGCCGTCACGGCCCCCGGGCAGCCTGGGCAAGGGGCCATCCTGCCGCCTGGACAGCCTGAGGCACACG
>SJYA01005990.1:7000-21818 GCA_006410615.1 Neotragus moschatus | reverse complement strand
CCTCTCCATCCACGTCCTTGGTCCCCCGGCCGAGGCCCTCTCTGGGTCAGCATTCAGCCACCCAGAGAGACAGGACAGGCCCTCCCGCATAACCCTGTCCCTGAGGGGAGTCTGGATCCCCGCTAGCCCGTCTGCCCGTCTGCCGCCCGGCCTGGGCTGAGCTGGCTGGCCCCCAGGGCCCTTGTGCAGGCCTGGGGCTGGAGGTGGGCCTGGGGTGGATGACACCAGGCATCACGGTGGATTTGGGGGCTGAGCCAAGGAAGAGGCTCGGGGATTCCTAGCCCAGGCCCTGGGGCCAGCAGTTTCTTTACTCTCCAAAGCTCCATTTCCCTGTGTGTAACCCAGGCCCTCTGCAGTCCCAAGAGAAGTCAGGAGGTGGGTGACCATCGGCCACGTGTTGGTGACGCTGGCCAGGTACACAGCAGGGCCTCAGGGTCTGGGAGGGCAGGGGGTGCTGAGGCTGCACTTTAAAGCCCAAAGGTGAGCGCAGGTGGGGAGAGGACCTCACCCCCAGACAGAGAGCTCCAGCCCCCTGCACCTGGATGGCCTTTAGCGCTCAGCATCTCCTGAGTGCAAGCTGACCCACAGAGGCGGCTTTCCTCCTGATGTCCTGAGTGAGTCCAGACACTCACCTGAGGCCTCCGTCTCCCCTCCCCGAGCAAAGCTGGGCTTGAGGGTCGAGGCTCACAGGGTCCATCCAGCTCCCACTAAAGAGAAGGACACCACTGCCCCGAAAATGGCGAGATCACCACGTATCCACACCAGGCCTCAGTCTCCCCGTCTGTTAAAGTGGCACTCAGTTGTGTTTGGCCCTCATGGACTGTAGCCCGCCAGGCTCTCTGTCCGTGAGATTTTCCAGACAAGAATACTGGGGTGNTCACCCTCGGGGGGACACCAAGAGGTCCAGGGCCCTTGCACGTCCTCCTGAGGACCCTGAGCTTGTGGGGCTCGTCACTCCAACCCCGAGGACAGGGAATGGGAGGAGTCCTCCTTCCCCCACCCCCACCCGCCTCCCAGGGGGGACCTAAGGGCCAGTGTAGCATCTGGGGCAGGGCTCTGAGAGTGCGGCCAGAGGTGGCCACGGGCGAGCCCCTGCCCGCTCGGGACACCTCTCCATCCACGTCCTTGGTCCCCCGGCCGAGGCCCTCTCTGGGTCAGCATTCAGCCACCCAGAGAGACAGGACAGGCCCTCCCGCATAACCCTGTCCCTGAGGGGAGTCTGGATCCCCGCTAGCCCGTCTGCCCGTCTGCCGCCCGGCCTGGGCTGAGCTGGCTGGCCCCCAGGGCCCTTGTGCAGGCCTGGGGCTGGAGGTGGGCCTGGGGTGGATGACACCAGGCATCACGGTGGATTTGGGGGCTGAGCCAAGGAAGAGGCTCGGGGATTCCTAGCCCAGGCCCTGGGGCCAGCAGTTTCTTTACTCTCCAAAGCTCCATTTCCCTGTGTGTAACCCAGGCCCTCTGCAGTCCCAAGAGAAGTCAGGAGGTGGGTGACCATCGGCCACGTGTTGGTGACGCTGGCCAGGTACACAGCAGGGCCTCAGGGTCTGGGAGGGCAGGGGGTGCTGAGGCTGCACTTTAAAGCCCAAAGGTGAGCGCAGGTGGGGAGAGGACCTCACCCCCAGACAGAGAGCTCCAGCCCCCTGCACCTGGATGGCCTTTAGCGCTCAGCATCTCCTGAGTGCAAGCTGACCCACAGAGGCGGCTTTCCTCCTGATGTCCTGAGTGAGTCCAGACACTCACCTGAGGCCTCCGTCTCCCCTCCCCGAGCAAAGCTGGGCTTGAGGGTCGAGGCTCACAGGGTCCATCCAGCTCCCACTAAAGAGAAGGACACCACTGCCCCGAAAATGGCGAGATCACCACGTATCCACACCAGGCCTCAGTCTCCCCGTCTGTTAAAGTGGCACTCAGTTGTGTTTGGCCCTCATGGACTGTAGCCCGCCAGGCTCTCTGTCCGTGAGATTTTCCAGACAAGAATACTGGGGTGAGTGGCCATTTGCTTCTCCAGGGGATCTTCCTCACCCAGGGACCAGACCCAGATCTCCCGGATTGCAAGCAGATTCTCTACTGTCTGAGCCACCGCGGAAGCCCCATCCATAAGTCTCCCTTAGGGCCCCAGATTTTTGCCATCCTGTGTCCCACATTCCTGCCTGACTAGACGGGGTGTCCTGGGGCAGGAGCTTGGAGAGAGGGGGCGTCCGGAGGCCCATCTCTAGAGGGCTCGATTCCCCAGCACCTGCCCTTCCCCACTGCTTTATAGCTGAAGGTTCCAGCAGGTTTTATGTGGAAGAAAATGTTCACTCATTTTCAAAAGTGTGAATGCCACAAGACTTGGGGTTGGAAATCTCTCCCCAATCCCCTCGGGTTCTCCCAGGACTTGGTGTCACTGAAGCAGACACCTGCTACTCCCCACAGTCCCTGCAGTCCTGGGGCAGGACAGGAGGGGGCTTTGCCAGTTGCCCACGAGGGCCGCCCCGCGTGAGCCCTTTGGGGGACCCGGTGCCCCTCCTACGTCCTCCACCTGCTTCTGGAGCGAAGCCGGCAGCCCACTTTGAAGAGCCCTGACCCACTCCAGCCCACCCCCACTGCTTCCGCTTGGGCCTCTGCTCTGAGGTCTCTGTGCTGCCTCTGGAATTCAGCTCCCGGCCCTAGGGGCAGGTCCCCTGCGGGGCAGGACCCACAGGGCAGGACCCAAAGGTTGAATGAGTTTTATCTTTCCCCAAATCCAAGTACTTATGCTATTGTAAACAACAGAGTGTATCGTGCCTAAAAACTGTGAAAATCATTTTACCATTTTAATCTGGATGTCTAACCAATCTATTTATTCTAATAAGTATACTATCAAGTTTTTTAAAAAGAGGGGGATGGGAAGAGGCCCAGCCCTTGGTCCTGAGAGGCTGGGAGAGTTTGGGGTTGCCAGAAGGCAACACCTTGACCCAGAAACATCAGAATTCAGCCCCACTGGCTGGCCCGGAGGGTGAGGACAGTCAGGAATGGGGCCCGGCTGCTTGTCCATTTCAGTGGCCAGGGTGGGTCATCCTTGCTGGTCGGTACCGAGCTCTGGAGGCCCCTGGGAGAGGGGAAGGCATCCCCCCAGCACACACTGAGCTGGAGTTTCAGTGTGCGGCCTGCCGCCTGGACCTCGACCACGCCGTCCTGCTTTCTTTCCCATGCATACCTTTGCTGGGTGGGGTGTCTCCCCGACCAGCAGCAGCGGAGGCCTGTCCTGTAGGAGCACCTTCCAGCCACTTGGCGCTGGGCCAGTGCCCTCTCAACCTGGGGCAGCCCCCAGCCCCGCCCTGCTCTCCCAGGTTGCTGGACGCTCACTCTGATGTGATCGGCACCTCTGTGCCTTAGCAGGTCTGACCCCCTGCCTGGGGCGCCCTTCCCGCTGGCCTGGCAGCACCCAGCAGCCATGCGGGGAACACGCCAGGCGTCTGGGCAGCGCAGCCTCAGCCCGCCACCTTGTCCATGGGCCCTGCACGGGTCCACCTTGCCCCTACCTGCGCTTCTCTTTCGCCCGAAATACACTATATTTCGATGGTGCTCATGGTAAAGAACCTGCCTGCCAGTGCAGGAGTCATGAGACGTGGGTTTGATCCCTGGGTCGGGAAGATCCCCTGGAGGAGAGCATGGCAACCCACTCCAGGATTTTGCCTGGAGAATCCCATGGACAGAGGAGCCTAGCGGGCTGCAGTCCATAGGGTCACACAGAGTCGGACACGCCTGAAGCGACTTAGCGCATACTGTATTACATTTTATAAATATTTTCTAAACCAAGGTGACGCTGGTTTGCAACAGGATGTCAGTTTCGTGTGTGTACTGGGTGTGTTGCATTCTGAGCTCTGTTTGCTCCGTGGCGTGCTCACACAGGCTGCTCTCCACCCCATCCGGCACCGATGACCCCTTTACCCGTCTCACACCACCGCACCCCCCCCGACCACTGCCCTCCTCTGTATCTTTTTGGCTTGTTCACTTGTTCCGGTTTTTTGTGTGTTGCTTAGATTCCACATACGAGTCAGACCCTGCAGGATCTATCCTTCTCCGTCTGACTTGTCTCATTTAAGCATAATGCCCTGGGATCCGTCTGCGTTGCCTCAAATGGCAGGCGTCGGTCTTCTCCCGTGGCTGAGCTGTGTTCCGTTGTGGACACACCACCTCTTTGTCCAGACCGTCCCTTCTCCTCTGGGACTGGGGCCGGTCTCCAGGCCAGAACCCCAGGCCAGGCCCTCGCCTCCGCCCGCTTGCTGGGAAACTGTCACTGGTTTCCTGACGGGTCAGTGAGCCGCTGCTCCTGTTTGTTTGGTTTGGGTGTTTTGTTTTAGGCGGTGGCAGGCGGGTCACGGGAGCTCATTAACCCAGATGCCCTGAGTCTTCTGTGAGCAGTGCCCTGGAAAGGGGGCTCCTGACTTGCCGTGGGGGCTCCGAAGCCTCCCGTCTGACCACATGGGGGCCGAGCTGCGCAGTAGTTGCACCGTGGGCTCAGTGGTCCAAGAACCAGGCGAGAGCCTCTCCAGCTCGGACACGTCACTGGCCAGGGGGCCCTGGGCGAGTCCTGTAAGCTCCAGGCCTCATTTTCCCATCTGTGAAAAGGGCGTGGTAGTGCCGGCCTCGGGGAAGAGAGGAGGACGCGTCTGAAGCACAGAGCCAGCCCCCCAGTGGCACAGCCGCCTGGCCCGCATCGGCCGAGGCTCTGCCAGCCGGGAGGGATTGTTCCGTATCCTTGATTGCAGTTCTGATGAATGATTAATGGCTGGGAAAAGTTTACACACAGAAACCACGTGAAAGAATAAAGCCGATCCCGCCTCATCGCGGTCCTGACCTCTGGGTCCGCTTGCTTCAGGCCGGGAGCCCAGAGTCCCAGCACGGGAACTGACCCCCGCCTCCGTGGTCCCGCCACGGCGGTGCCGAGCTGACGTCCCCCGCGCGCTCCTGCGCCTTTGCCGTATTTGGGTGAGTCCAGAGACGAGCGCAGGCCCCTTGGCTGCAGGACGGCTGTCGCCTGACAGTCACGCTGCCCTCACGCCCTGCTTACTCTGGAGTCATGGAGAAGTTGGAAAAACCCGAAAACGCAGCCTTTCAGTTTCTTTTGGCCGTGGTGGTCTCGAGTGCCTGGGCCCCGTTCGCTTTCCTTATTTTCCATCAGTAAGGGAGCACTTAGGCCCCTGGTGGCTCAGACCATAAGGAACCTGCCTGCAATGCAGGAGACCTGCGTTCCATCCCTGGGTCAGGAGGATCCCCTGGAGAAGGGAACAGCGACCCACTCCAGTATTCTTGCCTGGGCACTTCCGTGAACGGAAGAGCCTGGCGGGCTACACAGTCCGTGGCGTCTTAAAGAGTTGGACGGGACAGAGTGACTAACACTTTTCGTAGGCCCACTCTTCTGTCGAGAGGCCCTGGATCAGTTCCATCTGATCCCGCCTTACGTTGGGTCTCCTGGGGCATGTAAGCAGGCGCTCCTCTGGGGTATCGGCCTGGGGTGAGGTCGTGGAGACCAGGGGGAGCACGTACAACTGGATGGGGCCACGTGGCTGCCACGGACACTGCAGCGCACGTAGAGGGGAGCCAGCCTTTCCCCCGGCGAAGGACACCCCGCCACGGGTGGCACTGAAGAGTCACAAAGGTCCGAGCATAGGGTGGGCGTGGGGACCCAGCCCGGGTGGGCGGGCAGGGGATGCGTCTCCTGGCGGGGTGAGGTCCTCGGCTTACTGTGCTGGCTGGGGTCAAGACGCACTTTCCTGGCGCATCCCTCGGCATTCCTGGCCTTGGAGACCCGCCAGGACTGTCTGTCGCCTTGAATCCCTCTGGAGGGAGGTCTTTCTTCCACCTCTGCGTGGGCTGCAGGCTGACAATCAGCTCCCAGGTGCACACACAGATGTGGGCCAGGGTCCCCCGCGGGGTCGCTCGGTGACCAGCGCATTCTGTTAATTAAAAGCAAGAGCTACATGTAAGGTGATGACTGTAGCTGGTAGCACTGTTGTAGGACTGAAACTCACTGCGAGACTGGAAGGTAACTGTTCTCACCAAGAACAAAACACCAATACGTGAGCCGACGGGTGTGCTAATTAACGAGACTGGAGGAGTTCTCTCTCACTGAGACTTGTATCGGATCAGCATGACGTACAGGTCTTTAAATATCTCGCTGTTTTATTCGCTGATTGCACCTCAGTTAAGCGGGAAAAAAATTGACTGAACCTGTGACTGCAAGGGTCCGGGGAGGGTGGGGTCTGGCTGAGGGTCTGCAGGTTCTGCCTGGAGCTGGTTAGAGCGAGGAGGGGCCCAGGCTGAAACACACACACACCACCACCACCCACGCCGAACCTGGGACACAGATGGCGGCCGAGACCCAGACCACGGTATTTCCACGCGGCTGTTCCGTGGAAGCAGATTGCTGGTGGAAGGCGGCTGTCCAAGCATCTGGTCTCCTGGGGCCTGGGTGCAGAGGACCGTTGGTGACGCTGGTGCCCCACGCCTCTGGGAGCTGGGGGACACCCTGGGCCACGGCCACCAGCTGGGAAGCGTCCCCGGCAGGACTCGGGCCCCTGTGCTGGGCATCCACCTTGGGAGAGAAACCTCCTCTCCTGCACTCCCCGGTGTGGCCAGGGAGACGCCCCTGCTCCCAGGGTGCTGGGTGCCGATCCATCCGTCTCAGGGAAGCCTGCTCGTGTGGGCATATTAGTCGGCTCTGGCTGCTGTGACGGACACTACAGACGCTCATTGTTTCCAGTCCTGGAGGCTGGAATCCCAGACCCAGCGGTAGGCAGGGCTGGTCCTCTTGAGGCCTCCCCCTGGGTGTGCAGATGGCCGTCTCCTCCCCGCGTCCTCACAGGGTCGTCCCTCTGAGTGTGTCTGTGTCCTGACCTCCTCTTCCTGTAAGGACCCCAGTCCTGTGGGATTAGGATCCCACCCTAGTGACCTCATTTTACCTTAACCACCTTTTTGAAGACCCCGTCTCCAAATACAGCCACGTTCTGAGGTCCTGGGGGTCAGGATCCCAACACAGGGCTTTGGGGGATGCAGTTCAGCCATGACCATGACCTTGGGCCCCCAGAACAGGGGGAGGACGCATCAGTGGGTTCCTGGGGTGTGTTTCTATTTTTATTTCCTGCGAGGCCCAAATGTTTGTAGGGAGTAAGATTTTGCGGTAATCAGAGCCTCTTCCACCCATAAATGTCTGGAAATGTTTTCAGACTTCACTCCCTTGGATCCTAACGGTCTTATATCTGCCCAGGAGCCCTTGGCCAGCATTTCCAGTGCCTGGACTTGGGATGGAGGCAGAAGCCCACATGAGGTTCTCACACAAACACCCAGTCACGCTTACCTGCGTCTGAGCCCCACCTGTGGGCAGGGAGTCCGATGAGGTGAGTCGCGGGCGTCTGTGGGGTCAGCACTCCTGCGGCCACCAGGTCCGGCTGCTCCCTGGCCTCCCGCCTGTGGACAGCACCCCTGCCAGCCTCAGCAGCTGGGCTTCCCCTCCCCACTGCCTGCTGTCCAGTCCAGCAGGCACCCTCCACGTGGAACCAAGCGTGGCCTTTCCGGCGGGCTGGGTGGTCAAGCAGACGCTGAGCCGCCGGGCCGTTTGTCCCGACGCTGGCAGACCTTTCTGTTCGTGCCCGCGGCCGTGTGTGGAGTCCTGAGGGCGGAGCGCGTGCTCCCTACCGTGCTGGTGGGGGTCTTCCCTGGGGGTCCCCTGCTCTTCCCTGTTACCAGACCTGATGGGCTCCTGGAGGATGCAAAGGGGGGCCCATGGAGACCTCCACCCAGAGCCCAGGAGGGGAACAGACCCTTAGCTGGGAGTAGCCGACGCTGTTTCAGGGAGTGGCCCTGGGCACACCCAGAAGGTCTGGCCTTGTGGGCTTCCTACCGAGAGCTCCCAGCGCAGCGGGGAAAGAGGCTTCTTCCGCGCCGAGTGGGTCCTTGAGGGGCTTCTCCCAGTGGGGCCGCCTCCGGCCCGCATAGTTCGTGCTCCGTCCAGCTCGTGTCCCTGCTGTCCAGCAGGGCTGCAGATTGTGTTTTAAACTGCGGTTTAACAATGCTGGGAGGAAGACACACGGGCAAATGGCTGTCCTCCCGCCTGGTCATTATTTTTAAACTGTATCACTTTCCAGTTTATTTTTAAATCTCAAAAGCATAAAGAATATGCTGTTTATCTCTGGAGAGCCTGTTCTGCCCTGCGTGGCCATTCATCACTTCCCAGTCCAGTCTGGAGCATCCCGCCTCTGGTCGGGCCCCAGTCGGCCTGCCAGACAGGAATAACCCCGTGGAAACTGTGCCCCCCAGCGACCCACTCCTTCAGGCCGTGGGGGCCTTTCCCCTGCTGGAGCAGCCCCCACTGCTTGTCTCCAGACCTTTAATAGCCTTTCTACGTTCAAAGGAAATCTTTCTAAAATGCTTTACACACAACGCCTTGTAGCCTTAGGTATAAATGAGAAATAATTTAACCCTTTTCCTGGAGACTTAGGTCATTGTTGTTGTTATTCAGTCGCGAAGTCGTGTCTGACTCTTTGCAATCCCATGGACTACATCACACCAGGATCACCTATCTTTTACCATCTTTCTGAGTTTGCTCAAACTCATGTCCATTGAGTCGGTGAAGCCATCCAACCATCTCATCCTCTGTCGTCCCCTTCTCCTGTCCTCAGTCTTCCCCAGCATCAGTNAAGTCGTGTCTGACTCTTTGCAATCCCATGGACTACATCACACCAGGATCACCTATCTTTTACCATCTTTCTGAGTTTGCTCAAACTCATGTCCATTGAGTCGGTGAAGCCATCCAACCATCTCATCCTCTGTCGTCCCCTTCTCCTGTCCTCAGTCTTCCCCAGCATCAGTGTCTTTTCCAATGAGTCGGCTCTTCGCATCAGGTGGCCAAAGTATTGGAGCTTCAGCTTCAGCATCAGTCCTTCCAATGAATATTCAGGGTTGGTTTCCTTTAGGGTTGACTGGTTTTTCTCCTTGCTGTCCAAGGGACTCCCAAGAGTCCTCCAGCACAATTTGAAAGCATCAATTCTTTGGCACCCAGCCTTTCTTATGGTCCACTCTCACATGACTACTGGAAAGAATCATAGCCTTGACTATACAGACCTTTGTTGGCAAAATGATGTCTTTGATTTTTAATGCTCTGTCTAGGTTTGTCATAGCTTTCCTTTCAATGAGGAAGCATCTTTTACTTTTGTGGCTGCAGTCACCATCCGCAGTAATTTTGGAACCCAAGAAGATAGAATGTTAGCGTTTCCACTTTCCCCATCTATTTGCACTGTGTGTTTAGAACGTGGTTAAGTCCACTCATTTATTTTTAAATGTGCATCTATGAGAGACTTTAGATCGTTGCTGCAATTAGAGAATCACCCTCACCTGTAATGAACAGCAGGTAATCTGAAAACACAGCGAGCTCGAAACACCAAATTGTACCGTGGGTCGCGCTGCCCCGTTTTGCTTGCTGCAGCTTTGCGCCCGAGGCTGCCCTGCTCCTGTTAAGTTAGAGAGATTCGTGGAGACGTAGCTGCGTAAAGACCCAGACACCTCTCCCTTGACATCGTCAGGAGGCTGGAAAGTGAACTGGAGAGAGAGACGCTTTCCCACTGAGACCCGTGATGGCTCACGTTCCCCGCGTCACCCGGCTGCATCTGGCGTCTGCCCACGTCGTGGGAAAGTGTGACGTGCTCTTTCGGGTCTGGCTCGGGAGGCGGGGGGGCTTCAATGGCCGATTCCAGGGGCTTCTGAGCACCGGCTCTTCCCTAGGAGTAGGCGGGGTGGGATGGAGAGCCTCCTGCTCGGAGCCTGGGAGGTGACCCCACCACAGCAACCCTGTGTTGCCTGGAGACCCTCCCCAGCGACAGCAGGCATTCTCCAGGGAGCACCAGCTTGGTTTGGGCCTCGCTTCTTGTAGAAGCAGACTAGGCAGAGCTGCTGTGGGTTTCTCCCAGGTGGGGATGGGGCAAGGCGCCCGGGTCAGCTCCATCTGAGGTCCGTGTGCCCTGCTGCGTGGAGGGGTCCCGTTCCTGCCGTCTCAGCCGCGGGCCTGGGGGCACAGGGTGTCTCAGGCACGTCCTCGGAGCGTCCACACTCACCTCTGGTTCAGGCCAGCTCTGAGCTGCTAGTGTGAGAGCCTGGGGAAGCCCTGACCAAGGACCTGACCAAGAGCCTGACCAAGGACCGCAAGTGGGTGGCTCATAGCAATCGAAACGGACCCCCAGGTCCGGAGGCGGAAGCCCCAGATCAGGGTCCCGGTGGGACAGGCTCCTTCCCAGGGCTCTGAGGAGGGCTCTCCCTGCGTCTCCCCGCCTCTGGGGGCCCCAGGCGTCCCCGGACTTGTGGCCGCCTCCCCCCAGCCTCTCCCTCTGCGGTCACCTGGCCTCCTCCTGGGTCTCTGTGTCCTGTTCTCCTGTTACAAGGACATGGCCGTTGGACCAGGACCCCTCCTCCAGGAGCGCCTCGTCTTCGCTCGGTTGTGTCTACAGAAACCCTGTTTCCTAAGGAGGTCGCCTCCACAGCCCGTGAGGTTGGGATGTCCACGTATCTTTTCCGGGGTGCCATCCTCCAGCCCGCCGCACCCAGGAGAGGGTGGCCACGGTGGCCAGGGGCCGGGAGCTTGCGGAGACTCCTGCAGAAGCAATGGTTAGGAGCTGGGCTCGGGCTGACTGCTGGGTGGGAAGGTGATGGCATTCTGGGGACACGGGGTGGCATCCAAGAGGCGGCTGTGTTGCCCTCCCAGCGATCCTGGAGGTGGGGTCGGGGGCTGCCTTACTGTACAGATGAGATCACTGGGACCTCCAGAGAGGCACAGACCCCTCAGGTGCCCCGCTGAGCACGGGGCCTGACCACTGGGGGGACCTCCCCACCGGGGGGGTGGCGTGTCTGGCTTCCCTGGGCCAGCGTGTGTCCATGAACTCTCACGGTGCCCATGCTCGCTGGGCACAGGCTGCTGGCCAGTGTCTGCAGGTGGGACACTGTGGTCCTTGGCCTCTGACCGCTGACTTGCCCCTGAGATGTGCGCCCCTCTGAGCTCTCCGCTGCCTGCGTCCTGCATCCTGCTCAGCTTGAGACCTGAGCACACCAGGCGTGGCCGCCGCCACACACATCGGTCTGCCCTCGAGGGCCCATCATCCCTGCCCGGCCTGCCAGGCCCTCAGTGGGTCCCAGGCCGGGAGAGTGAACCCGGGGAGAGCGGCTGCACTTGCACCACCCGTGTTTACCTGGGAACCGAACAACACTCTTTCAAAAGAGCCGTCTCAGAGGGGAAAGTGCCAGCCCCTCCCTGGAGCCCTGGGACTCTGGTTCCTGAGGGTGACTCACAGCTACCCTGAGCGCACTGCCTCTAGTCCTGCAGGCCTTTCTGCCCAGACTTGGGGTGCTGGGACCCCAAGGCTGGGTAACACCACTGGCGGAACTGCTTCGCCCCTGATTTGCTTGTGTGTGTGTGTGTGTGTGTGTGTGTGTGTGTGTGTGGTGAGCAGTCAGGGTGGGAAAGGGAGACAAGGGCCTTGCGCAGTCGTGTGCCAGCCCCTGGCACTTGGGGCACCCTCGGCAGTGCCCAGTGTCCAGGCTGGTGGTGCCCCCAAGCTTCCCAGTGCCTGGCCAGGGCAGTGACTGCCTGTTGCCGCGTCATCGAGAGCTGGGATCTTCTGATGACCAAAGAGGAAGGAAAGGAGTGAGGGGGCGGCCTTCACCCTGGAGTGGGGGGCGTGTGTGCGCAGGGGCGGAGGGCTCGGGCCACCGACCCACTGGCGTCACCGCCAGGTAGCTCCTGGCTTCGCATCTCAGGGGTGGGGACGCCTCCTAGGAGGCCCAGAGGTTGCACCAGCCAGAGCCCGAGAGATGCTGCTGTGGGCACCCAGCAAAAGCAGGCAGAAGTGTGCTGTTCAGCTGTGAAGCTTCTCCGTGGGCGGCCAGAGCTCTGAGCCGGTGACCGGCCACACGGCAGCCCAGCGGAGTTCTGGGGGTGATCACGGTGGCGGGCAGGAGGTGACGGGGGGCGGGGGGCCAGCACCCCCTGTCCCAGCTCACGTCATGGCCCTCTCCAGGCTACCCGGCTGTAGACACTCTGAACCGGTGGTCTCCCAGGGGTGACCGCCCCTAGCCCAGGCCTTGTGGAGCCGAGGGCAGCACCCGGACCCTGGCTCACAGTCTCTGCCAGCTTCCCAGCTCGGGGCGTCTGGCGAGGTGTGGTTGACCTTGGGGGCCGTTGCAAGTCAGGGGGCACTTCTTGGACCCCAGGGAGAGCCAGGTCATCAGGCTGGAGCCTCCCAAAGGCCCGGGGCGGGGCTGGAGGCCCCAGGCCGCTCCACAGAGGGCCAGGCCGAGGCCCAGCCCTGGGGGGTCCACGCCTTCGAGACGCTGCAGCCCCCAGGGGCCAGACACTGGGGACCCCAGGCGGCGCCCCCGGCTCCTCTTCCCTCCCGTTTCGCCGCTGACACTGAACCTGTAGCCCGGTGTCTCTGCCGTCCTCATCTCGGGGCCGTGCGGCCTCCAATCCACCAGTGTCATCCGTTCGGCGTCCTCAGAGGCACCTGGCCTGTTTTCAGCCTTTTAAACTCTGGGGATGAGCTTGGGGGGGAGGATGGGGCTGTAAACTTGCATGTATTTCTTCTCTCGCCTCAAGGCTTTTATGGCTTCTCCCCTGAAGCCTTCAAGCGCGAGCTTTAAGGCCGTCCCTTTTGACTCGGCAGCCTGGAAAACATGAAATATCGAAGCAGAGAGGTCGGTGTAACTGAGGCTCCCGCGACGCCCCGTGGTCCCCACTGCCGCGCCCGGGTGTGGCTGCATCTCATCTCCCTGAACTCGAGTTTAAAATAGACCTTCGTCCTCACGTCCTGCCTGGCGCACCCGCTTCCTCCTGCTTTCGTGGCCGGCCTTTGTAGCTGCCCTCAGAGCCCACGTTTGCGGTGGGAGGTCCAGCTCTATAGGCGGGGTCCTGAGACAAGGTCCCCTGGCCGTCCATACATGGCCCTGGAGAGCAGAAGGCAGCGGGGAAGGTTCTGGAAGGTCTCACCCTGGACACCCCTGTGACCTCGAGGAGCTCCTGGAGGGGTCGAGCCCACCCTCCCCAGAGACCCCCGGGAGAGACTCCAGTGCTGTTTTCTCCACACCTGCTGGAGCCCTGCGCGGGCCTCTGGGCATGCGTCCCCAGCCTCTGCCTCTGCAGTGTCCCCCATGTCCCCCCACGCCCCTGCAGTCTCTTCTTGGCCCCTCGGAGCAGCTCTGAAGGAGGAGAAGGGGTCACGGCTTCAGTCGGCTGAGTCTGGTTCCTGGGTGCCTGCTGTATCCATATCCCTCTGGGTTAGATGCCCCCTCCCACCCAGCGAACGTCATCGGTAGAACCTGCTACACACCGAACGCCCCCTGGCACTGGGGCTGCAGGGACAAGCCAGGGACCCCACGTGGGCGCCCTGCCCCCAGGAACGAAGGAGGTTCTGCAGCAGAGAGTCTAAGATGTCGGGGAGGGGAGGCGTGTGAAGGGCCGGGTGGGGGAGCAGCCCTGGGCTGTGAGATGGGGGTGCCAGGAGCTGACGGCCTCTCGGTGGGGCTGGCGCAGCCGCGGGCACCTGGAGAACAGGCCCTGGCCCGCTCCAGCCTGGAGGTGGGGNAAGATGTCGGGGAGGGGAGGCGTGTGAAGGGCCGGGTGGGGGAGCAGCCCTGGGCTGTGAGATGGGGGTGCCAGGAGCTGACGGCCTCTCGGTGGGGCTGGCGCAGCCGCGGGCACCTGGAGAACAGGCCCTGGCCCGCTCCAGCCTGGAGGTGGGGGGACGTGCCCTTGGGCAGCTTGGGGGACGTTGGCTGCTGAAGAGGGGGTCCGGGTGGACCCGATGGAGCGGCCCCAGGCCAGTCCACACTCCTCTAGGACCCTGGGCCACCTGCCCTCGCAAAAACCGTCCCCCCCGAGCCCCGCTCCAGGCCCAGCGTCTCTGGCTTCTCATTTATTTTCGGGCAGGTGCCAGCTTTGCTGGGGGAGTTCTCTGCAGTAAATGGGGTGGCTGCTCGTTACGGGGACACAGACGAGACCAAGGAGTCAACTGGGCTGTCGACACTTTACGTCACCCTGCCCTGGAGTGTCACAGCCCCCTCCTCCACGCTGTGGCTGCAGTGTGGTCTCTGTGTCTGTGGCGTGGTCCTGTGTCCGTGGAGTGGTCTCCGTGCCCGTGGCATGATTTCCGTGGCTGTGGCGTGGTCTCTGTGCCTGTGGCATGGTCTCCATGGCCATAATGTGGTCTCCGTGCCCATGGTGCGGTCCCCGTGTCCGTGGCATGGTCTCCGTGGCCGTATTGTGGTCTCCATGCCCGTGGCCTGGTCTCTGTGCCTGTGGCTTGGTCTCTGTGGCCGTGGCGTGGTCTCCATGGCTGTGGCATGGTCTCCGTGGCCGTGGTGTGGTCTCTCCGTCTGTGGCATGGTCTCCGTGGCCGTAATGTGGTCTCCATGCCCGTGGCATGGTCTCCGTGGCTGTAATGTAGTCTACGTGTCCGTGGTATGGTCTCCATGTCTGTGGCGTGGTCTCCGTGGCTGTAATGTGGTCTCCGTGCCCATGGCGTGGTCTCCATGCCCGTGGCCTGGTCTCTGTGTCCGTGGCATGGTCCCCATGTCCGTGGCATGGTCTCCGTGGCCGTAATGTGGTCTCCGTGGCCGTAATGTGGTCTCTGTGCCCCTGGCGTGGTCTCTGTGGCCGTGGCATGGTCCCCGTGCCTGTGGCGTGGTCCCCGTGCCCCTAGCATGGTCCCCGTGCCCCTGGCGTGGCCCCCGTGCCTGTGGCTGTAATGTGGTCCCCGTGCCCCTGGCATGGTCCCCGTGCCCCTGGCGTGGTCCCCATGCCCGTGGCTATAATGTGGTT
>SJYA01005989.1:2509-23259 GCA_006410615.1 Neotragus moschatus | reverse complement strand
AGGGGGCAGGGCGGGGGACCCAGTTGCTGGCGTTCGAGGAGCCCTAGAATCAGATGTTCGAATGGGGTGGCTCTTAAGAATGACCAGCCTTGTTTATCTGCAGGAGAATTTCCGCCCTATACAGATGCTGGTTGTTCCATAGATAATCAGGAGTGAGAAAGAAGCGTCAGTGCCTACAGCTGTTACTGAGGAGGAGCCTGACCCAAAACAGACTGCTGGGTGCAGGGTGTACAGACGGTAGACTGGCAGTTTTGGGGAATTGGAGGCCCAGGCCAGGCATTCCAGCATGGTCTCTTTCGCAAATGGAGGTGCAGAGAAGGGAGAGTGAGACCATAGCAGAGGCAGGAGTCCCCTCCCTGCGCCTTGTGTAGGGGAGTCTCATCGACAAGGCAGCGGTTCTCAGTGGGTGCTCAGGGACCCCCAAGGTGCCAGGTCATTTTCCTAGAAACACTAGGATGCCGTCTGCTTTTTGCATACACTCAAGAATTGATGCTTTTGAACTGTGGTGTTGGAGAAGACTCTTGAGAGTCCCTTGGACTGCAAGGNCACTAGGATGCCGTCTGCTTTTTGCATACACTCAAGAATTGATGCTTTTGAACTGTGGTGTTGGAGAAGACTCTTGAGAGTCCCTTGGACTGCAAGGAGATCCAACCAGTCCATTCTAAAGGAGATTAGTCCTGGGTGTTCATTGGAAGGAATGATGCTAAAGCTGAAACTCCAGTACTTTGGCCACCTCATGTGAAGAGTTGACTCATTGGAAAAGACTCTGATGCTGGGAGGGATTGGGGGCAGGAGGAAAAGGGAACAACAGAGGATGAGATGGCTGAATGGCATCACTGACTCGATGGATGTGAGTTTGAGTGAACTACGGGAGTTGGTGATGGACAGGGAGGCCTGGCCTGCTGCAGTTCATGGGGTCGCAAAGAGTCAGACACGACTGAGCGACTGAACCGAACTGAACTGATGAGTGTACTGTGGGGGTTTCCAGAGACAACCTGGCCTGTGGTATCATAACACAGGGAATGGAGAAGCAGACAGGAGAATACAGGTGTTACCTGACTGAAAAGAGACTTGCAGAAATTAAAAACACTGACACTCTTCTCACTCATGATTTTTGTCTTGAATATACTGGAAATTCATAAATAAGTTCTTGCTTTTTTTTCTAATATAGGAATTATTGATAGATTTAACCCACATAAATAGCAGCCTTTTGGAGTCCTCAATAATTGTTGAGAATGTAATAATTGTTTAGAATGTGCAGGGGTCCGTAGACCAAGAAGATTGAGAACCACTACGGTACGAGGGTTTGGATTCTAGCCATTGAGAGCCTGCTGGTTTTAGCTGTGAGTTATTGCTGATGGTTTAAGAGATGCTGAGATGCTTTCTGCACCTACTCGAGGGCTCTCTAAATAACCGGTCTCATAGAAATGGGTGGGCCGCTGCCTCCGCTTTACAGTCCAGAAACTACTGATGGTGCCTGGTGTCGGGGCCAGGCTGCGAATGTGGGCCGTTGGGTTTTCCGTGCAGAGCCCTGGCCCTGAGGCGCTGTTGTCCTGCCCACCCTGCCAGGTACCTTCTGTACGATGTCAATCCCCCTGAGGGCTTCAACCTCCGCAGAGATGTCTACATCCGCATTGCCTCCCTCCTGAAGACTCTGCTGAAGACGGAGGAGTGGGTGCTGGTGCTGCCCCCCTGGGGCCGCCTCTACCACTGGCAGAGCCCTGACATTCACCAGGTCCGGATTCCCTGGTCCGACTTCTTTGACCTTCCGAGTCTCAACAGAAACATCCCCGTCATTGAGTATGAGCAGTTCATCGCAGGTGAGGCGGGTGGTGGTCCTTTAACTGGGGCCAGGCGGTCATTGGTTCTGGTGTGAACGTCCGGCCAGACCAGAGACCTTGGCCAGTGGAGCCGTCTCCCCTCAGGCCTTTGTGTAGGGGCCCTGCTTCCTGCTTCTGTTTTCCCCACTACCAGTGATCTTGGTGTTTTCATAGTGTTTAGGGAAATAGATCTGAGCCACGTGTCCCCTCGCCTCTGAAAACGCGGGCCGCCTTGGTGAAATGGAGCTGTGATGGGGAGGCCGCTGCCTGGAGCCCGGCCTCATCCCAGCTGGACCGCAGGCCTCCGTTTCTGGGCGGGCCAGGCCACTCCCACCTGAAGGAAAGCTCGGTGCATGAGTGGTGATGGCCGTGTGCTGGCAGAGACATGTAACGCCATGTCTTGCCTTGTTTGGTCCTGCTCAGGGTTCCTGTTTTAATGTTTTTCAGAGAGAAGAGCTAACGATTTCTTAGAATAAAGGTGTTGGAGCACACTGCTCCGGTGTTTAGGAGACATGGGCTTAAATAGGGTCATCTCTGCCCCACGTCCCTGGAGCCACCTGGAGAAGCAGATCATGGCTCCTGAGCGGTGGTTGTGGGACTTCTGCCTTGTGAGGGCCTGGGGACCTGAGAGTTGCTGCTCCCGCCAAGGACAGCCCCGCATGTCCTCACCAGGTTCTGTTCTCGCCGCAGTGCGGGCCCTGTCCCCTGAAGACGTTTTCCCCTTCAAGGTCAGCACCGTGGGTGCTGCAGGCCTGGAGCCTTGAAGTGGCTGCAGCTGGGAAGGTGGACCCAAGGCTGGAGGTTGGCCTCCCTACCCGGGAGGTGATGGGGTGTCCAGTCTGACCCAGCTCCTCCCAGGGGGGCAGGCTCGGTCTTGCTCTGCACGGGGCTTGGCCCCCAGGGAACTGACCCCTGACTTGCTGGTGAGGCGTGGCCTCGACCACAAGCTGGGCTGCGATGGCAGACAGGTGTGGTTCCTGCTGCTCTGCCAGCCTCATCCCTTGGGCTGAGCAGGAGGGTGAGCACTGAGCCCGTGGGTGACAGCCCACTCAGGTTTCTGCCTGCAAAGGAGACAGGCGTGGGCCACCCCAGAAGACCCTCAGGCCTTGTGCCGCGGGTATATCAGCGTCTCAGTTCTGGTGTCACCACCCCTGCCTTGCAGTAGGAGCCCCTGAGCTTTGGGTGTTAGCACCCAAGCTGAGTTAGTGTGGATGGCCCTGGGTTTCACTCACTGTGGCGCTCTTATTCCCAGGCGCCGTTGTTCTGCCTGTGAACACCTCTTCAGTGAGCACCGGGTGGTGGCCGGGAGGCTCTAGGTGCGAGGGGAGCGGTGGGTAAGAGGGACACTGACTCCTGCTCTCCTGGGCCCCCCATTGGAGAGTGGGGGCCAAGCTTAAGTCAGTGGTGGGGACACGCAGCTCTGGGGCAGGCACCAGAGCCACAGGACGAGAAAGCTGGACAGGGTGTGGGGTCTAGGTGGTGGTTGTGGCCTGGGAAGGCATCTTTTTTTGGGAGCTGCAGTTTAAATGGCCTCATAGGGGTCAAGAGAGAGCCCTGGAAGAGACAGCTGGTCAGGGATCTGGGGAAGGCATGTGCCCTGGGCTCCAGGCACCACGGGGAGGGAGCCAGAGGAGGAAAAGCCCAAGAGAGGAGAGGGCAGAGGACCAGCCCTTCTCCCAGGGAAGGGGTTGTGGCCAGAGAGAGAAGAGGGCCCAGGGCCTGCCCAGGTGCTGTCAGAGGTCAGGGCAGCGTGGGGCCCAGAGGCGCTTCAGGGCCTGGATGTCCCCACCCTGGCAGCCCTCCCGCCCCATCAGACCCCCGTGTGCTGAGGTCCTTGTTCCATCATCTCTCTTGTTACAAGCTCTCTCCAGCCCCGTTTGGGAAGACAGTGTTGTTCCGTACGGGGTGATTCTCTGAGTCCCCATAACCTGGGCTCTGGTCCCTGTTCTCGTCTGTCCTGTCTCCTCCAGAGTCTGGCGGGCCCTTCATCGACCAAGTCTATGTCCTGCAAGGCTACGCGGAAGGCTGGAAGGAGGGGGCCTGGGAGGAGAAAATTGACAGCCGGCCCTGCATCGAGCCGCCGCTGTACTCTCAGGACAAGCACGAGTATTACAGGTACCGCTGGGAGGTCCACGGGCAGGGCCCACATGCAGAGGGGCTCTCGTTGCCGCATCTGGGGACTCAGGCTGTTTAGAGATATCTGTTTCCACTTCTAATGCATTTGAACCTGGTCGTGGAGATGTCATAACCCCAGGCTGTGTTGCTGTCAGAAGAGCTGCCTGGGGAAGTGCTGTCCCTCTGCGCCTCCCTCTGCAGCCTCCACAGCCCCCTTCCCCAGCAGAGGGCCAGAGTAGTGTGGTTCTAAGACCTGGAGTGAGTAGGAGCTCTGGCGAGCAGAGTTGGTTTGAGGATAGTTAGGCCAAAATGGGCCCTGACACATAAAGCATTATCTCCGCCTGGTTCCTCTGGGACCGCCTTGTTTTCCTGTCATTGAACCATCCAGGTTCCTGAAAAGAGCATCAGTGGTCTCAGCAGATGAGATGAAATTTGTGGTTTCTTTAAAAATTTCCACACTATCAGTACCTGCGATCACAACCAAGTTTTCACATAGGAACCAGCCGAGTTTCTCCAGGTCAGGCTGTGCATCTGGACTTGACTCCCTGCCCATGGACGAACACACCACACTGACGGGGTGCCGTGGGTCTTATTTTCCAGAGGATGGTTTTGGGGTTACGAAGAGACGAGGGGTTTAAACGTTTCCTGTCTGTCTGTCCAGGGATCGGCCTCCATCATCGCGCCTGTGCTATTGAGAAACACGTCTGCACGGTGAGTGTCTGCCTGGTTGCTGGGTGACGGCTGGTACACGTGTGTGCGTGTGCTTTTGTGTGCCTGTGTGCCGTGCTGCTGGCACGGCTCGTGGCGGGGGGGAGGGGCACTCCCTGGAGGGTTAGTCTCCCCCACCCTCAGGGGACCTGGCGATCAGGATCCAGGGAGCACCCCCCAAGGAGCACCTCCAGGAGCACCCCTGGGTGGGGCGGCCACACCTGCTGTCTTCTGGGTGCTGCTTGGAGCAGCTGTGCTCTGAGCCTCACCTTGGTGTGTGTGGTGGGGGGTCGTCTCTGCACTGGTGGGTGGTGCAGTCGGATTCACACCCAGATCCTGCCCCAGGGTCCCGTCTGAGCTGGCGGGGAGAGTTGGAGCTGAGGGATGCAGGCAGAGGCGGGGGACTGGAGGAGAGGACGGGGATGAGGGCCGTGGGATTGTGAGGCTGAAGCAGGGTCAGGGCCAGGACAGGAGCGGGACGAGTGACCGCTGAGGAACCGGGGGCTGGGGCGGCCTGCAGCTGGTCTTGGAGGCTCACGGTGGAGGAGGGGTGCTCCCCCTTGAAGGGGGCGGGGGGTCACTCCTGAATCAGGCCTTCGTGAAGCTGGGCTCTGAGAGGTCAGAAAAACAGCTCGAGCCTGGGCACAGCGCCCTGGCGGCTGCTCCTGGCCCCTCGTGTAGGAAGTCTGTCTGCACGCCCGGGCTGTCTTTGAAGCAGAAAATCAGGCACGTGCACACCTCCCCACACACACAGACACACACATTACCCCCTGCCCCACCCCCCCACACACACACCCTGGGCAGCACCAGAGGGTCAGCAGGAAGGGGCACGGGGTCTCGGGCGAGTCCCAGGGTCTGGTGTGTGAGGGAAGCTCCTCTGGAGGTGCATGCTTGCTTCCAGCATGCCCTGGGAGTTCCTCCAGGTGTGAGTTGTAGGAGACGTGGGGACTCGGAAATCCGGCCCTCCCATTAGCCACCGTCAGTGTCCTGANAGGGTCTGGTGTGTGAGGGAAGCTCCTCTGGAGGTGCATGCTTGCTTCCAGCATGCCCTGGGAGTTCCTCCAGGTGTGAGTTGTAGGAGACGTGGGGACTCGGAAATCCGGCCCTCCCATTAGCCACCGTCAGTGTCCTGAGCCTGCAGCAGGCGCTGAGCCCCTTCCTTGCTCTCTGGGGCCTGGAAGCTCTGCCTGTCCCAGCACTGCCCCGTGTGCCAGGACGCCAGGCCGATCCCTCCTGGGCCTTTGTAAATGAAACGCAGGTGGGCCCACGTGCTCTGCTCGGTGGGTCCGACCTCCACGACGGGAGGAAGACACACACGGTTGCCAGAGGTTTGGGACCCTGCGATACAAGTCCTAAAACTTCGCATTTCTAAAGAAAGCAAGTCTGGCTGAAGTTTTGGGCTGTGGGACAGGGTTTTTTTTGTCCCATTTGCAGGTAAAGGGATCTGAGCCCAGGAAAGACTGGTGCCCAGGGACCCCTCCTTTCGTTTAAGAGACACTGGTAGGAGGGAGCAAGGTTAGGCTTAGGTTGCTGAGACGTTAGGCCAGACAAGGGGGGCACCCCTACCACACAGATAACTCAAGATGTAAAAGCATTAACCAAAGAGAGGATGGATATGTTCAGTTGCACTGAAGTTTAATAAGGCTTAGAAACAAACCACAGAGACGGGTACTTGTAGCCTGTCCTGTGGTTCCCAGATGCAGACAGAGTTCCTGAAGGCCAGTAAGTGCAGGGCAGGCAGCCTTGGAGCAAATTCAGCAAAAGACACAATTATGTACATTGTGGGGAGTATCGGGTACACCCTGTTTGTGGTCAGGGGGATACACTGCCCTTAGACCCGAGGAGAGACGCAGCCCATTGCCCCGCAGTGCCCTTGGGAGAAAGGGCCCCAGGTTCAGAAGGAGGCGGGAGACCCCTGAGGGTGCAGGGGACGTCAGATGGAGGTGGGCAGGCTTGTGACCCTAAGTGCCTGCAGGAGCATCCCATGCGTGTTCTGGAATATCCCTGTGAGCCCCAGACTGGGGAGCTCTTATACCCCTCAGCAGTCGATCATTAGCAAAACCAGGTTGTGCCAATTCAGAATTGAAGCACGACTGAGCCGTGAAAATGAGAAGGCGCTGCTGCCTCCAGCAGAGGTGATCACGAGCAGCAAACGGCAAGTGTGAAAAGCAGAAGAGAAGTCCAGCCGTCCCAGGGCAGGAAGTTAGAGAGGCACGGCCGCCCGCCCGTGGGGTCCTGGGGCCGGGGCCGGGCTGCCCCTAGAGCTGCTTCACAACCCGCTTGGCTGTTGGCGGGGTGGGATACCCACGTCTGCAGGCTCTGCTGTGTTTTGTCGTAAAACGGAGTCTTCAGAAACGGTCTGTTCTCACAGGGACCCCAGGCCAGCACTGGGTCCATCCCCTCCCATCTTTCCAGAGCTCTTCTCCCAACCAGCGCTCACGTCCGTCTCCCTGTTAAGTACACGTGTGCTCACACCACAGGCGTGTTCTCTGCAGAGTGTCCTGTTGGTCTCTTTCCCGCTTGGTGGTACCCCTTGGGAGTCTTGTGAGGTGAGACCCACGAGGTCACTGCAGAGGTTGCCATGTCCCTCTGCAGCTGTCCTCGCACAGAGGAAGAGGGTTCACGGAACCTGCCTGAGTTGGTGGCCTTTGACTGGTCCCAGGTTTTGCCATCACAAACAGGAACCGTGTTTGCACAGTCATGGGGGAGTGAGGACACAGGCTTTTGCCTGAAACGGAAGCTGGCTCTCGCTTTCCGAGTGGTGGCTGCCGAGCCATGGTCCCCACGCAGCCCCAGGCAGGGTGCTTTGGGCTCTGGAGCTAATCAGTGAGGATGGACCTCTGCTATGTTTGTTTGAGTTTCTTTCATTTCAGAGTACAACCATGTTGAAAAGCTCTTTTGAAATGATTTTCTGTGAAGCATCTATTTAAATATTTTGCCAATGAATCTCTCTAGAAATTTTAAACTTATATATTCAAAGTTGTTATCCTGTTCATTCTTTAAAGNGGATGGACCTCTGCTATGTTTGTTTGAGTTTCTTTCATTTCAGAGTACAACCATGTTGAAAAGCTCTTTTGAAATGATTTTCTGTGAAGCATCTATTTAAATATTTTGCCAATGAATCTCTCTAGAAATTTTAAACTTATATATTCAAAGTTGTTATCCTGTTCATTCTTTAAAGGTTTCTGTGTGTGTTTTTAAAATAATCTTTTAGTTCAGTTCATTCGCTCAGTCGTGTCCAACTATTTGCTATCCCGTGGACTGCAGCACGCCAGGCTTCCCTGTCCATCACCAACTCCTTGAGCTTACTCAAACTCATGTCCATCGAGTCAATGATGCCATCCAACCATCTTATCCTCTGTTGTCCGCTTCTCCTCCCGCCTTCAATTTTTCCCAGCATCAGGGCTTTTCCAGTGAGTCAGTTCTTCGTATCAGGTGGCCAAAGTATTGGAGTTTCAGCATCAGCATCAGTCCTTCCAGTGAATATTCAGGACCGATTTCCTTTAGGATGGACTGGTTGGATCTCTGCAGTCCATGGGACTTTGAAGAGTCTTCTCCAACACCACAGTTCAAGAACATCAGTTCTTTGGCGCTCAGCTTTCTTCACAGTCCAACTCTTACATCCATATATGACTACTGGAAAAACCATAGCTTTGATTAGATGGACCTTTGTTGGCAAAGTAATGTCTCTGCTTTTTAATATGCTGTCTAGGTTGGTCATAGCTTTTCTTCCAAGGAGCAAGCATCTTTTAATTTCATGGCTGCACTCACCATCTGCAGTGATTTTGGAGCCCCAAAGAAGTCTCTCACTGTTTCTGTTGTTTCCCCATCTATTTGCCATGAAGTGATGGGACCGGATGCCATGATCTTAGTTTTCTGAATGTTGAGTTTAAGCCAGCTTTTTCACTCTCTTTATCCAGAGGCTCTTTAGTTCTTCTTCACTTGCTGCCATAAGGGTGGTGTCATCCACATATCTGAGGTTATTGATATTTCTCCCGGCAATCTTGATTACAGCCTGTGCTTCCTCCAGCCCAGCGTTTCTCATGATGTACTCTGCATAGAAGTTAAATAAGCAGGAGTTAAATAAATAAATGAACTGAATAAGTTAAATAAGAAGTTAAAGAAGCAAAGAAGTTAAATAAGGGTGACAGTATACAGCCTTGACGTTCTCCTTTCCCAATTTGGAACCAGTCTGTTGTTCTATGTCCAGTTCTGTTGCTTCTTGACCTGTATACAGATTTCTCAGGAGGCAGGTAAGATGGTCTGATACTCCCATCTCTTGAAGAATTTTAAGGCTTTAGCATGGTCAGGAAACCAGAAGGAGATGTTTTAATAATCTTATCGTTTCAGTATTCTTAAAAATTCTTTCTTATTCTACTTTTTATAGTTTCAGTTTCCACAATTAACTCTGAGCCCCTGAAGATCTGTTTTGGCTTAGAAATGGAGCCTCTGATCACCCCGCCTGTGTCCCCGACCCAGGCCTCTGGGAGCTGCCCTCTCCAGGGTTGTCCTGCCCAGGGGGCCAGCCTGGAGGGGATGGGGCCTGCTCTGGAGGGTCCTCTCCACGTGTTCTGACTCCTCAAGTTGCTTGATGAGCTCAGGTGGGCAGCCTCTTCTGCCCCGCACTTTAAAGGATCGAGTTGACGCTCCCTGAAGAAGGGGCCTGCCTTTTGGCCAGAGAAGGACACACGCGACAAGGCTTAGAAGCAGGGTAACTGCTCGCTCACTCCTTTGGGCTAGCTGTGGTGGTTTGGCTTTGCCCTTTACCCAGGAGCGCGAGTTAAGCCACAGCTGTTCTAACATTGAACCAGCTTTGCATTCCTGGTATGAACTCCATTTGTCCTTTGTGTTTTTCTTTTAGTGTGTTTGCTGGGTTCTCTTGGCTGGCTTTATTCATTTTGTGTATTTGTGTGGTTTTTTGCATTGGTAGTCACAAGTGAGCTGGCTGCTGAGCGAGTTCAGTGGCTAGGGCAGGAGGGAGTCCGTGAACGTTTAGAGCCACTGAGGAAGCAGAAGCCCTCTGCAGACGGCTGCCTTTGAGAGGGTCGTCAGAGACTTGCCCTCATGCGCCCAGCTGACCCTACAGGGTTTGGACCTGCTCCGGTTTTGTCCTGGACTGTTCCCTGGCCCAGGGCCCTCCCATATGACGGTGCTCAGTGGAGCACATGGGCATAAAGACCTTCTCTTTCTGTTGTTTAAAAATAGGTCTGTGATGTTGGACCGAGCCGAGAACCTCCTCCACGACCACTATGGCGGGAAGGAGTATTGGGACGTGAGTGTTGCCTCAAGCATCTGTGTGAACATGTGTAGTTTGGGAAATGCATCCCCCTCACCCCGCCCAACACGCACGCACACACACAGCAGCTCCTGTGTCCGCCTGCTGACTAACAGTGAGGCCCAGAGCATCTGGGGATGGGCCTACTGGCAAGTGCTCCCCGCCTGCCCACGGAGGTGCTCCTGGGAGGGGGCTGAAGCGTCCCAGGCCCTCCTCCTGCACCAGCTGTCTCTGCTGCTGGCGCTGGGAGCCTGGACGAGAGCTCTGGCCCCAGGTGCTCAGCCATGGGAGGTGGACGCTGTCTGCTTGAGTCCTTGACAGTGGGACTGGGCTCTGCTTAGACGGGGAAGTGCTGGCTCTGGTGGACGGATGGTGATGGAGATGGGCCAAGGCCTTCCATCCTTCTGGGGAGGGGGCACCTAGTCATCAGGTGTCTGGTTTGGAAAAGAGGTGTGGTCCTGCCCATGGAGGCCCAGTGCAAAAGCATCAGACGTTCCCTGAGGAGAACCTTCGGCTACGAGGTGGAGACCCAGGTGACGGCGGCACGCCTGGCCTGTCCACGGCCTGGCCTGTCCGGGGCTCTGCCAGGAGCATTGGGGTGGTGGGCGGGCTGCAGGGACAGCTCCCACCCTCCCACGAGTACCAGAACTGACTCGAAGTAGAAGTTGGGGTTGGGCTGGGCAGAGGCCCCCAGGTGAGAGCCCTGCTCCTTGGCCTTGGGCACCTCCTGAATGGGCGGTTTCAGAATCACAGAAGGGCCATTGTCGTCATGGACATGGGTTCTGTGCCTCTCAGCAGCACTGGGCCCCCACCAGCCCTGCAGGGTGGTGACCCCTCAGCACTTTCCCAACCCTGCCAGTCACATTCAAGGGCCCCAGGCCACGGGGACACTTGGGAGTAGAAATAGCTGCAGCATTGGCCTGCACAGCCCGTTGGAGCTTACCGGGCTGAGGTAGTCACGCCCAAGGACGCTCCTGACTGTCCGAATGGTGGGCTCCACCTTGAATCCACTGCTTGAGGCCCTAGCTTGCTTGTTGCTCTCAGGCTGGACTACGGATGGACAAGGGGGTTCTGGGGATAAGAGGGAATGGCGGGTGAGGAGGGTTGGTAACGGGCTCATGGCCTGTCTTCCTGCAGACCCGGCGCAGCATGGTGTTCGCCAGGCACCTGCGGGCAGTGGGGGATGAGTTCAGGAGCAGGTACCTCAACTCCACGGACGTGGCCGATGGAATCCCCTTTGAGGAGGACTGGACCCGCATGAAGGTACCCCCCTTCCCCCGTAATCCTGGGGGACGGGTGCATTTCTCTCTTGAGACGCCTCACAACTAAGCCCTTAAAAGTTAGGAACGGTCTGAAGGGGGCATGCTTGCCCATCACGGCTCCTGGCCCTGCACCCCAGTTACCCGAGCTGCTGCTCGTCAGCAGGGAGCCTTGTCCTAGCATAAACCTGAGGACGTTGGTAATCAGTCCAGGGACAGACCCCATCAGGCCCTGAATCCTGCCTGCCTGTCACCAGCTCAGCCAGTTTGGTCCCCCTTCGCCAGGTCAAGCTGGGCTCCTCGCTGGGGGGCCCATACCTGGGCGTCCACCTGAGGAGGAAAGACTTCATCTGGGGGCACAGGGAGGACGTGCCCAGCCTGGACGGGGCCGTGCGGAAGATCCGCAGCCTCATGAAGGCCCACCAGCTGGACAAGGTGTTCGTGGCCACAGATGCCGTCAGGAAGGGTATTCGGCTCCTGTCCGTCTGTTCCTCCCTGGGTTAACAGTGGGGTCGTGTTTCTGTCCTTGTCCCTCACCCTTTGGTCCTGCTTGTAGGCACATGTGCACGTGTGTGCGAGTCCCTCTTGGCCTGTGTGAGTCTTAGGCATGTGTATATGCGTGTGCTAGTCCCCTGCAGTCTGAGAGTCGTGGGCATGTGTGCGTGCATGTGTGAGTCCCCTGTACCCTGCAGAGTTGTAGGTGTGTGCATGCCTGTGCGAGAGCCCTCTAGGCTGTGCGAGCCCCCTGCGGTGCCCCTTCACCGGCCCCCTCCCACCCACAGAGCTGGAGGAGTTGCGGAGGCTACTGCCTGAGATGGTGAGGTTCGAACCCACGTGGGAGGAGCTGGAGCTCTACAAGGACGGGGGCGTGGCCATCGTGGACCAGTGGATCTGTGCGCATGCCCGGTGAGCGCCCCCCTCAGTTACGGCCCATCTTCCCCGCTGGGTCCTCACGTGCAGACGGGCCGGTCTGCTCGCCCACCCCTGAGTCCTGAACCCAGGCCGCTTGCTGGTGACCGGCTGCAGGGATCCTAAGCCAAGGGGTGAGGGCCTGGCAGGCGTCTGGGTGGGTGGTGGATGGGGGACTGCCCTGTAGCCCTGGTGACAACCTATTCTTGGCAGGTTTTTTATTGGCACGTCAGTCTCCACATTCTCCTTTCGAATTCACGAGGAGAGGGAGATCCTGGGCTTGGACCCCAAGACAACATACAACCGGTTCTGCGGGGACGAGGAGAAGGCCTGTGAGCAGCCCACTCACTGGAGGATTGCGTACTGAGCCCACGCGGCAGCCTGAGGATACGTGTCCCCTCCTGGACCTCAGGCTGGGGACCCCGCGGAGCAGTGCTGTGTGCCGCCTCGGCCCAGTTGTCTCTGAGCCTGCGCCTCTGCGTCCCCAGGACTTTCACTTGGGATCCATCCAGAAGCACGCATCTGCAGCCAGCAAGGCCCCCGGTGATGCCGCGGAGGTTCCAGCTTGTCCCTGTTGACCTTAGTCTACGTGGTTTCCAGTAGCATTCACAGGCCTGGTACCTGGGCTGCTCCAGCCCTGGGCCAGTGGACACGATGCTGACCCTGCCTGTGCCCCAGAGCAGTGCCCTTGACCCTGCCCTTCTCCCCACAGAACCCCACGCCAGCTGGATGGCAGGTGGACCCCACCTCACTGGGGCTGGGCTGAGGCTTGTGGAGGCTGTGATCCCTACCCTTCACCTCAGTCTGAGTCAGAGCTCCAGAATGTTCTTCAGGAGGGCCAGGTGCTCTCTGTGCTCATATTGGGGTGGGGGGTGGGGGGAAGCCCATCTGGGGTTGTCTGCAGGGTCCACCAGGCGTAGTGGTCTAACGGCCACAGCAACACGCTGGGCAACTGGATGTTTGTCCTTGAAGCCTCTGTGCCCCCGCCCCCCTGCCTTGAGGGCAAAGGGAGCAGCCGAAAGGAGCAGAGTCAGTCCAGCTTCAGACCGGGTGCCCAGCTTCGCCAACACCTGGGGTGACCGCTGACGGGGGTTTGAGGAGCCGTGCAGAGTTTGGGGGTGGGATACAGCCCAGACCTTCCTGCGTCTCCTTCAGGGTCCTAGGTGTCACTCGGCTGTGCAGGGTGAAATGACAAGATATTTATTCTTTCTCCGTTTGTACATCAAGTGTTAATAAAATACATTTTCTAAAAGTGGTGCTTCTGCCCGAGTACTCTTGGCCAAGAGCTGGACCAAGCATTTGGACTTGTCGTCACCTTCCTCTTTCAGGAAGGCAAGCTGCTCTGTCATCGGTGTGTTTGCGGGTGTGAGCGTGATGGGGGCACTACCCACACCACCAGCCCTTCTGTCCTTTACTCGGCCCCCAGGTGTGTTGGTAATGAGTCTGTGGTTCCAGACATTTTGAGAACTGCTGTCGTCTAGACGCCAAGTGGTGGGAGCCCCGAGGCCATCAGCAAGGCCTCCCACGGCGGAGACGGCTTGGGCTGCTGTGCAGGGACAGAAGGAACCCCCTTCTTGGGCCAGGCCAGGCTGGGTACCCCAGGACACACATCCCAGAGGTGTCTGATCAGAGGGTGGGAGGAGCAGGTGGCAGATGACCCACGCCCCTTGGAACTGGCGCCCTCTCTCCTGGGGGTTATTGTTCAGTCGCTCAGTTGTGTCCGACTCTGCAACCTCATGGACTGCGGCACCCCAGGCTTCCCTGTTTCACTATCTGAAAGTTTGCTCAAACTCACGTCCATTGAGTTGAAGCCATCCAACCATCTCACATTCTGTAACCCTCTTCCGCCCTCAGTATTTCCCAGCATCAGGGTCTTTTCCAGTGAGTCAACTCTTCATAACAAGTAGCCAAAGTATTGGAGCTTCAACTTCAGAATCTGTCCTTCCAGTGGATATTCAGGGTTGATTTCCTTTAGTACTTACTGGTTTAATCACCTTGCTGTCCAAGGGGCTCTCAAAAGCCTTCTCCAACACCACAGTTGAAAAGCATCAACTCTTTGGCACTCAGCCTTTATGGTCCAAATCACATCTGTGCATGACTATTGGGAAAACCATAGCTTTGATTATACAGACCTTTGTCGGCAAAGTAACAACACACAGTCTAGGTTTATCATAGCTTTTCTTCCAAGGAGCGAGCGTCTTTTAGTTTCATGGCTGCAGTCCCTGTCCACAGTAATTTTGGAGCCCAGGAAAATAAAATCTGTCACTGCACTGTTTCCCCATTTGTTTGCCACGAAATGATGGGACCAGATGCCATGATCTTCGTTTTTGCGCTCAGAGGCTGTAACTCATCTGGTGAGGAGGGCCCTCGCCAAGCCCATCCCATCTCTCCTCCAGACCCCCAGATCTGCTCCAGCTGATGACTGCTGACGCACTGATCTGATCCCTCAGCGTTGACTTCTGGAACGCAGACGTCTGAACTTTCAGGGCTGTGTCTCCTTGTCTGTGGAGAAGGTCAGGAGTCAGATGCGCAGGCATTAGCCAAGCCGGTGCTCTGATTGCCTCCCACCCTCCACAGCTGCCCCACCCCCACCCCACCCCATCCCGTCCTCAAAGGCAGGCACAGTTCAACCTCAGCCAAGTGGAGAGGCTGGCCTGAGATAAATGTTCATGTCCCTCCTGCCTGCTGGTTATCTCTGTGATTAAGTCAGTCCTTGTTCAGGGAGGAGATGACACAGCCAATTAACTCTCAGGACATTGTCACCAGCATTCAGAGAAACCTAGACAGTCATGTGGTCCTTTCCAACCAAGAGAGGGAGGTGAGAGTAGAAAATTCAAAGATATCACTTACTGCCGGGGTCCAGCCCCGGTGGATCCAGGGAACTAGAAGGGTGGACGGAGTTGGCGAGGAGAGATTTATTTAATTAAAAATATAAGATTAGATTAGGAAAGAATATAGTGTAGTAGGAAAATTAGTGGAGAAAAGAGGCTGAATAACTTGGTTTACGTGGAGAACTAATAAAACCTCGAGACAAGAGGTTTGCACCATCTACATTAGGCCACTGGCTCCCGTTTGAATAGTGGAGGGTGACCCGCCTTGGGCTCCCTCTCACGTGGGTCTTAAAAGCCAGGGCAAATAAGTAGACATGGTGAACCTCCACGCCCCAGATGGGATTTCAGAAAATAGAGTAAAGAAAACACGGGAGACCAAGCTGCTTCGGTGAGTGAGGCCCAATAACTTTATTTTCAAAAGGACTTTTATACCTTTCCCACAAATGATGTGTACATTATCTTCTGGCCTTGGAGACCTGTGAAACATTTTAAGATCCTCTTTTGATAAAGGCTGCTCAACTAGAAAACTTATTTTCCCTTGAAGTGCTTTTTCTTTATATTTCTAATCTGTGTCAGCCTCAGAAAGTATCAAACAAAGTTACATTTTCAGGAAGCAAAGGTGCAGTAAGTTACAACAACAAAAAAGAACCAATTAGTTCAAAAGTCTGATGTGGTTAGTTTCAAGGCTACACTTGTTTTTCTTACAGTCTAACTATGTTAACTAACGCACTCCCAGGTGTACAGTGGATAAGAGATATGGGAACTTAGCAACAAGCGTTGGCCCAATAATGAAATTCTACACCAGCACTACTCTAATAACTTTTAACTCTTTGAAAGGCTTTATGTTTTAGACTTCTGGTGCCTGTCACAATTGGGGGGCTGTAAACAATCACATGCATCCTTGTAAAAGTCCGGGTAAGGCAAGTTAGAGAGCCATCAGAGGAGTTTTTGGGTTGAAACACTCTTATTATGCCCAGGAGACTTATTATCTAAAAGCTCTAAATTAACTTTTTCCTAAAAACAGCTGGTGGGGGGACAGCTCCCTGTTAATGTCAGAAGAGTAGGTGAAAAGCATAATATAGTAAAGCAGGCAGACTCTGATTTGGGGGTTAGATGCTCAGGAATTCCAGGGGGAACCCCTGAAGCCTGATCCCCGCCTTTGCGTTTTGTCAGGCTTCCTTCCTCATGACCTTTGCTATGGGCGGGATTCCTCACGCTGGCTCCCAGCAACTTACAATGAAGATTGACTTTCAGAGATCCTTCTATCTTGGCTCAGTTCAGTTCACTCAGTCATGTCCGACTCTTTGTGACCCCATGAATCGCAGCACGCCAGGCCTCCCTGTCCATCACCAACTCCCGGAGTTCACTCAGACTCACACCCACTGAGTCAGTGATGCCATCCAGCCATCTCATCCTCTGTCGTCCCCTTCTCCTCCTGCCCCCAATCCCTGCCAGCATCAGAGTCTTTTCCAATGAGTCAACTCTTCGCGTGAGGTGGCCAAAGTATTGGAGTTTCAGCTTTAGCATCATTTCTTTCAAAGAAATCCCAGGGCTGATCTTCAGAATGGACTGGTTGGATCTCCTTGCAGTCCAAGGGACTCTCAAGAGTCTTCTCCAACACCACAGTTCAAAAGCATCGATTCTTTGGCGCTCAGCCTTCTTCACAGTCCAACTCTCGCATCCATACATGACTACTGGAAAAACCATAGCCTTGACTGGACGGACCTTAGTCGACAAAGTAATATCTCTGCTTTTGAATATGCTATCTAGGTTGGTCATAGCTTTTCTTCCAAGGAGTAAGCGTCTTTTGATTTCATGACTGCAGTCACCATCTGCAGTGATTTTGGTGCCCCCCAAAATAAAGTCTGACANATCATTTCTTTCAAAGAAATCCCAGGGCTGATCTTCAGAATGGACTGGTTGGATCTCCTTGCAGTCCAAGGGACTCTCAAGAGTCTTCTCCAACACCACAGTTCAAAAGCATCGATTCTTTGGCGCTCAGCCTTCTTCACAGTCCAACTCTCGCATCCATACATGACTACTGGAAAAACCATAGCCTTGACTGGACGGACCTTAGTCGACAAAGTAATATCTCTGCTTTTGAATATGCTATCTAGGTTGGTCATAGCTTTTCTTCCAAGGAGTAAGCGTCTTTTGATTTCATGACTGCAGTCACCATCTGCAGTGATTTTGGTGCCCCCCAAAATAAAGTCTGACACTGTTTCCCCATCTGTTTCCCATGAAGTGATGGGACTGGATGCCATGATCTTCGTTTTCCAAATGTTGAGCCTTAAGCCAACTTTTTCACTCTCCTCTTTCACTTTCATCAAGAGGCTCTTTAGTTCCTCTTCACTTTCTGCCATAAGGGTGGTGTCATCTGCATATCTGAGGTTATTGATATTTCTCCCGGCAATCTTGATTCCAGCTTGTGTGTATTGGCTCATGTACCTGATTCTGGCTGTGGGCCCCAGAGTCAAGGCTGATGATGTCTAGGTATGGATTTGGGGAGAGCAGGAGCCCCCCTCTGTGGGGACAGGGAACTCCCATCCAGGCATCCCACCCTGGGTGACCGACTTGGGTAAAAGAACCAGGGCCTGGGCTCCTCCCAGAGGGGAGAGACTTCTGCGGCATCCTGCCTGCTGCGCACCTGCTGGCCCAGAGGATGTCCTGGGGGCAGGCATCTGGGCCTGGGTCCCCTCTAGATGGGAAGATGGGATTCTCTTCCTGAAGCCAAGCATCAATCAAGAGAAAAGAAACCCCACCAAACTCTGCCCTCCAAAGAGCATATGTGCCTCCTGAGACCACCAACAAGGAGGCCAACCTAAGGGAATGGGACATATGAACCAGTGGAAATCAGACGCCTCCTGGATTGGGGCTGGTGACAGGACTTCTGCTGGCCCAACTTCAGGGCAAACTACCAGCAGACATCTCTCACCTGCAGGTGTCCAGGAAGGCACAGGAAAGGTACAGGGAGCCAAACACACCTGAGCTGCCCCCAGGCACCCTGAGCCCTTGCCTGGACAAACCTGAGCCCCCCACCCCAGGCACCCCTGAACCCTTGCATGGACACACCTCAGCCCCTTACCCCAGGCACCCCTGAGCTCTTGCCCCAGGGTGCCAGACCAGTGTAGGAAAGTTAGGAGCCCCTGGATCCTCAGATGACAGTATCTCTGGGGGCCTCATGGGGGTTGGTTCTCCAGAGCCTCCACACCCCACCTGCCCTGTGTCTACCAGGGCACCAGGCACCATGAGCGTCTCTGACTGCCCCATCGCAGCCCCCCTCATATGGCTAGGCCAGGCCTCAGACCGCCAGTAGTTGGCTGCGGTCATGTCCCCGGGCTTGAGCTCCAGAGAGGGCTCAGGAGGAAGGCCGTTGGGCTGCCTCCCACCCTCTCTCCTGCTGGCCTGCAGGGCTGGGCCTAGGGGCCTGGCCGCAGGAGGGCTGCAAGCTTGTGGTCGCTGTCTGGCTCTGCCGTGTGTGAGCACCCTCCAGGGTCAGCCGGGCCCTGAGCCCTTCCACCATAGGGTAGGATAAGAGCTCCTTGCCCACGGTCACCATGATGCTGCTGGAGACTCCAGCTGCTCACCTGCCTCTTCTCCTCCTGACCCCTGAAGAAGCCCATGTTGGGTCCTCTCCGGGCCACCTTATTGCTCACCAGCCCATGGCTCCTGCCCAAATGGCCCAGTGGACGTGGAAGCTAGGGCCCTACTCCTGGAGACTGGGCGAGGAATGAGGCTGCCCGCCAAGAGTGTGCCTTGGTTTCCGAAACACTTCCCAGACAGGCCCTTGCCAGGTCCCCTCTGGCCCCTCCTCTTGGCCAGGGCTGCCCGCCACGCCCTGCCCGGCCCCTGAGAGTTCCCTCTGCCCTGGCTGAGCTCTGCGCATGTCCAGGGTGGGGGGCGGCCCTTGTGAACAGTTGACCACGGCCTGCTCCACGGCACCCTCACAGTGGAGCCCTCGCCCCTGACTGCAAGCCTGGTCAACCCCAGTCAGGGGCTCTGAGCTCAAGGGGTGCCTCCTCCCTGGCTGAGCATGTGGGGCATTGCCACGAGTCCCCCCTCCTGCCCAGGGCTCCCCCCAAATCCACACCCCAAAGCCCTGCACCCACGCTCTCTTCCCCCCTACCTACAGGCCCCCAGCTTCGAGGCAGCCAGAGCTCACCTGGAATGGACAGCAGCAGCCTGAGACTGCCCCCGCGCCCCCCGCCCCCGTTTTCCTCGGCTCTCAGGACAGCTGGCCTGGCCCGCACCGCCCTGAGACCCTCAGCCCGTCTCCCTGCCTCTCACGCCTGCCAGGCCCTGCCGCCCTGCCCTCCCGTCACTCTTTGCCCAGATTCCCTCTGCGGTCCACTCCTCTGCTCATGTTGTCCCTTCTCCTGAGCTCCCCAAACCCTCCTCACAAGCAGATGCGCGACGAACGAGCAGAACTGATTTTGATTTAGATGCTCGTCCTGGTCTTGACCTCCCGTCCCCCTGGGCTCATGCCGGGCCCTGGTTCTCCTCTGGGCTGGCTCCGTCTGCTGGCACCTATGCTGCCTGCCGTGGGCCCCAGCCGGCCTTCAGAACCCCTCCCGGGAGACGGGACCACAATTGCCCCAGTGCCCCTGGCCACACTTGCCACCAACAAACCATCGTGCTTTGCTCCCAGCCATCCAGTCCTGGACCCCCACAGGCTTGTTGAGGGGTCACACAGCAGAGCCCGCTACTGCAGGTAGGAAGGACTTTGGGGCCTGAGAGAGGAGGCAGCTCACCCGTGAGTCCCAGCAAGGCCCAGGAGCTGCCACATCCAGGCTGCCCCCACGGCCTGGTCAGTCCTGGGGCTCTGGGCAGGGGTGTCCATGCTGCTATAGATACTGACACGGTGCCCCTGTGGGCATCGTAGGGGACCAGCCACACGCTTCTGGGTTCATTCCCGAGGGGTCAGGGTGGGCCTGGCTCCCTCCTCTTCATCCAGCTCTGGCCCTGGGCCTGCCCTGCTGACCAGCATGACTGGAATCCATGCCTGGAGCTGGGTGACTGTCCTCCCTGAAAACAGGGATAAAGTTCAGATTTGACCTGGAGATAAACCACATTCTCACCCTTCAGGCCTTGTGGTATTGAACCCAAGGTCTCCTGCCCTGAAGATCAGAACGTTCTTGGTGCCCTTCCCCCAAAGTGGGCAGCAGGGAGCCCCCAGGAGTACCCTGCTGCCCTCACAGCCACATAGACAGATTCCGCAACTGCCTGGTGCCCTCCAGCTGGTTCCAACACCCCAATCCTCAGCAGAGCAGGGCAGGGGAAGGGTATGTGTGGTGGGGGTGGTGGGCTGGGAGAGCTCTCCACCAAAGGGGATGATGAGGGCCACCTGGAGCCGGGTGCTGAGGGGATGCCCTTCCTCCCCTCTGACCCGCAGGGTGCCCGGGGAGGGAGGGCTGGCTGGAGCCAAGTACTCCCCAGAAGTCAACCGAGCTGGTCCGCAGATTCAATAACCTGGTTCCTGAGGCCCAGGGGAGGTAACAGGATGCAGAGCCCTTTCTGCTGGTTCCAGAGCCATCTGTCCCAGGACCGTCCGTCACTCCTGGATGACATTAGCTGGCTAATGGAGGTTAGACACGCAAGAAATGGCCCGTGACAAATTAAATCTCTTGATTCTATTAAAAGGCCTTTTCAAGACAAACCATGGAGGCTCTGTGTCTCTGGGGCCTCTCTCTTCATGGCTGGGCTGTGCGCACAGTGGGCAAGTCCGATGTGTGTATGGGGGTACACAGTGCCGTTGACTGTGTCCTGGAATAAGCATGACACAAGCCCCCTGCAAGCCCCCCACCTCCCCCCGCTCCACCCCCCTTCCACCCCA
>SJYA01005988.1:0-15675 GCA_006410615.1 Neotragus moschatus | reverse complement strand
TCTGCTGTCGCCCCACATTGTTCAGCATATTCTGATTTCCAAAGTAAATAGTCTCCGCCAGAAAGACAAGCTCGAGCTACTTGTTTCCAGTCATTTGGAGGGAGATATTGGCCACTCAAAGTCTCCACAATTGCAAGCGTAAAAGGAGCAGTGGGGCCATACTGAGCACAAGCCATTTTTAACTCTTTTAATTGTTTAAATGGCAGAGGTTCATAATATCTCTGCTGCTGAGCATTTTCAAAGACAGGGTAAAGGGTAGGAAACCCCATCAGTCCTTCTCCATCTTTATGAGCTTGTTGTATCACTTGTTTAAGCGGAGAAAGCTTTAAAGGGCGTTTTTGTTCTAAAGGAGTATTTTGACAAAGCATAGGCAAGGGTTGGTCACTGCTAATTGCCTCAAAATGTGGCAAATCTAATCTGGCAATAGCAGAAGGTGGGGGGGGGGTTTAGTTTTCAGCGGAATTTCCTCACATCTGGTCTTTTCTAATTTATCATTAATCTCTTGTAGCATTATGTGTATATTGTGTAAATAAAAATTTAGATTTTCTGAGGTTTCCTTTTTTAGAGGCTGTTCTGTATTAACCATAACGTCCCATAGAGAGCCTCCTTCATGATATTGATCAGCCTGCTCTTCTAATTCCTCCTGATCTNTCACATCTGGTCTTTTCTAATTTATCATTAATCTCTTGTAGCATTATGTGTATATTGTGTAAATCAAAATTTAGATTTTCTGAGGTTTCCTTTTTTAGAGGCTGTTCTGTATTAACCATAACGTCCCATAGAGAGCCTCCTTCATGATATTGATCAGCCTGCTCTTCTAATTCCTCCTGATCTGTTGGACTAAGGGGAGAATCCATACAGAGATTGTTCGTTTCTTTTGGCACAGCAATCAGAGGTTCTACGAGAGGAGCGGTAGGCTGTGTAGGAGATTCTGAGGGAGGGGCAGTGGGTTGTATTGAAGATTCAACATTTTCCTCAATGACCTTTTTAAATTTACGCTCCTCATGTCCAGGATCTAAACAGTCTTTAATTAATCCCAATAAAGAGAATGCATCAATAGGAATTTTACTGGGACCATGAGCGGTGTAATAGCTCTGCATTTTTTCACCTACTTTCATCCAGGTTTCTAAATTCATGGTTCCGTCTTCTGGGAACCAGGGACATACTTCTATGAAATCAAGAAACTTATCTATCTGTACTGTATTTACACGAATACCATGGCCCTTTAACATAGTCTTCAGTATATCTACAAACAGCTTTCCGCTGGTTCCTTGCTCCATTATTTCTTACTCTTGACTATCCACTCCCTGACCCTCTTACCTGCAAAATTGAAACGGGTACCCTTCACCTTACCGGCAGCAGCTCTCATTGCTTTTCCTTCGCCTTTTTCAAGTCCCTGTTCGGGCGCCACCTGCTGGTGCCAGCTGGAAAAGTGGAACGGTCCTATAGAAGGGCAACGAGGCTGAGAAATAAAGAAGAAAGAAAAGATGGGGTCGAGAGGTTCAGAAACAATTAACCATGAGGCAGGTTTTCATGCAACTGACAAAGCCTTTATTGAGCACATAGTATTTAAGAAAGAGAAGGGAATAAAGTAAAAATTCTTTGGAGATTACGCACCTGTCTCCTAATTTTCCCATAAGCCTAAGGCGTACATTCCAAGAGGTGGGTAGTTAATCACTAAGATAACAATTTGCTAGACTCAGGGAGTCACGTCAAGGCAGGAGTTGTTTCCCAGGCCTCAAGGACTAATCAGGGGGTGGCGGGACAGAGAGCTATGGCTGTGTTTCCACAGGCCCTTAAGATAAGGCAGCTCCCAGTGCCATGCCTCCAGCCCAGGCCCTTAAGATAAGGAAGCTCGCTGAGCCATGCCTTGGGCTGAAGGCCCCCTTGGACAGGGGTGGCTCCCCGCACTCTCGCATCCATACATGACTACTGGAAAAACCATAGCCTTGACTACACGGACCTTAGTCGGCAAAGTAATATCTCTGCTTTTGAATATGCTGTCTAGGTTGCTCATAACTTTTCTTCCGAGGAGTAAGCGTCTTTTACTTTCATGGCTGCAGTCACCATCTCCAGTGATTTTGGAGCTAGAAAAATAAAGTCTGAAACTGTTCCCACTGTCTCCTCGTCTATTTCCCGTGAAGTGATGGGACTGGATGCCACGATCCTCATTTTCCGAATGTTGAGCCTTAAGCCAACTTTTTCACTCTCCTCTTTCACTTTCATCAAAAGGCTCTTTAGGTCCTCTTCCCTTTCTGCCATAAGGGTGGTGTCATCTGAATATCTGAGGTTATTGATATTTCTCCCGGCAATCTTGATTCCAGCTTGTGTTTCTTCCAGTCCAGCATTTCTCATGATGTACTCTGCATATAAGTTAAATAAGCGGGGTGACAATATACAGCCTTGACATACTCCTTTTCCTATTTGGAACCAGTCTGTTGTTCCACGTCCAGTTTTAACTGTTGCTTCCTGACCTGCATATAGATTTCTCAAGAGGCAGGTCAGGTGGTCTGTTATTCCCATCTCTCTCAGAATTTTCCACAGTTTATTGTTAGCATTCCACATTACATGATGTTGACAATCTCTAGTGCATCCATGTCACTGCAAATGGCATTTTATGGCTGAGTAATATTCCGTTATATACATGTACTACATCTCCTTTATCCAATTTTCCTTTGATGGACATTTAGGTTGCTGTCATGTCCTGGTTGTTGTAAATAGTGCTGCAATGAACACTGGGATGCATGTTTGTTTTCAAGTGATATATGTATATTTAAAAAAATGGAAACAAATTTTAATATAGTAAGTTAACATAATACATGAGCTCAACCTGGTTACATATCATTTCATCATCTATAAATGTTTCAGGGAGGTGTTTTTCTTTTTTATTAATTATTTATTTGCTTATCCATTTTCAAGTATCTAGGTATAAACTTTATTGTTATTATTACTATTTTTAATTAGAATATGGTTGCTTCCCAATGTTGTGCTAGTATTTTCTGTACAACAAAGTAAATCAGCTGTGTGTAGACATATGTTCCTTCCCTCTTGGACCTCCCTCCCATTCCACCCTCTAGGCCATCATGGAGCACCAAGCTGTGCCCCATTAACTATCTGTGTCACAGATGGTAGTGTGTATAGGCAATCTCAATTCACCCCATGCTCCTTCCCCTGCCCTGCATTCACATGTCTGTTCTCTAAGTCTTCATCTATATTCCTGCCCATCAAGTAAGTACCATTTTCCTAGATTCTACAAACATGCATTAATGCAATACTTGTTTTTCTCTTTCTGACTTAATTCACTCTGTATGAAGCGTTTTTAAAGACAGTGTGAGGAGAAACTCACAGGATATGTGATCAGTTTGTGCAAAATTATCTTGATTGGTTGTTCATGAGGTAACAGGGTGATCTTTTTGGGAATCTCAGTCATCAGTCTTTTGGTTCCAACAGATCTGAAGTCTATGTGCTGAAGTCTATGTGGTCCGCATGTAGTTAATATTTTTTCACCGGGTGGGAATTTTGGTATCTGTAAAACAGTGCAAGGATATCATTTAGTATATGAGCTATAGACCTTGAGGAGGAACTAAATGTCCTTGGCTTTGTCTTATGGTTAAACTATCATTTTTTTTTTTTTTTCCGTTTGACTGTTCTCTGTTTCTAAATGTTTTCACTTCTCTGATTAAGTTTGCTGCTTGGAACTTGGGTAAGAGCTAAGAAACTAAAGTTTTTCTATGAACAAGATGTAGGGACAGAGGGTGTGTGTGTCTGACCTTGGGAAACCCCACAAGATCCCATTTGGTTTCACAATAACTGAAACAATAATTGCTTGGGAAATCCTATAGATGGGCTTCTCTGATGGTGCAGTGGTAAAGACTCTGTTTGCCAATGCGAGAGACATGAGTTTGATTCCTGGGTTGGGAAAATCCCCTGGAGAAGGAAATGGCTATCCACTCTAGTATTCTGGCCTGGCAAATCCCATGGACAGATGAGCCTGGCAGCCTACAGTCCATGAGGTCACAAAGAGTCAGACATGACTTAGTGACTGAGATGAACATACATGAAACAATAATCAAATCAGACAGAACTGAGCGCATTTGTAGTAATCTGATTCTGTTTGTTCCAGACATTATTTTTCCTGGAATTTGAAGATAAAATTCATGATTCTCTGTTCAAGTTTACTTCATACAAGTATACAAAATAGTGACTCCACTGGTGTCCCTTTGAGGTCACATGGAGGAGTTGGAAGGACATGGATGTTTGCACAACATCTTTACTCATGAATCACATACCTGAACAGGAATCCAAGATTTCTAGTGAGTCATCCTTTGATTATGAAGATGATACACAGTGAATGATATTGATTTTGATCATTTGTGATCCTTTTAATGGTTGTGAGAGTTTTAAAGAGTGGGCAATTTTTCATTTAGAGAAATAGAAGGAATCATATTTTGTGTAAGCAATTTCAGTTTTCAAACAGAAAAAATAAAATGATTTAATAGAAAACCAAAATATGATTCCAGTCCTTCACCTCAATGAGTAGACCTTACAAATGATACTGATAGTACATATTTCAATTAATCAATGAACTGTCTGAAAAAATATTTGCATAGTAATAAATGCCATAAATGGACCATAAGGAAGGTCTGAGCACCAAAGAACTGATGCTTTTGAACTGTGATGCTGGAGAAGACTCTTTACAGTCCCTTGGACTGCAAGGAGATCAAACCACTCAATCTTAAAGGAGATCAGTCCTGAATATTCATTGGAGGGACTGATGCTGAGGCTGAAGCTTCAATACTTTGGCCACCTGATGCAAAGAACTGATTCATTGGAAAAGACCCTGATGCTGGGAAAGATTGAAGGCAGGAAAAGAAGGGGATGACAGGGTATAAGATGATGGGATGACATCCTCAACTCAATGAACATGAGTTTGGGCAAGCTACAGCAGATGGTGAAGGACAGGGAAACCTGGCTTGCTGCAGTCCATGGGGTTGCAAAGAGGTGGACACGACTGAGCGACTGAACAACGACAACAACAAAATGAATAACTTAGTATCTTGCTTCATTATATTTAAAGTCAAATCTATTCTGAGGTCATATTATATCAATCTATTTTTCATACTTGTCTTTCTGTATGGATTCTACTTGGAGGCATGTATCTTATTATCATTTTTGCCAATGAGTATGATAGACGCAGTGTGATCCTATTCAGCTTATGATGGCTTGAAGTGGGTCTTGGGTTCCTAGGTAGGGATCAACCCCAGGTCATGGTGGTGAGAACAATGAATCCTAGCCACTAGACCAGTAGTCAGAGACAAGGGCCCTGGCCCTTAGTTTTGCAGAAAAAGAAATTTCAAAAAGAAAATTAAGAGGGAAAAAAAAGCACTTTTTAAATAGGAAAAGTATTTTTTTAAGAATATTTTTATTTATTAAGAGAGAGAGAAAGAAAAAAAGAGTACAGTACCTGTGGATAGACACATGGGTAGACTCAGAAAGTCTCTGAGTTGCACCCTTGTGGTAATTTGAATTTCTTTTATCGAGCATTTCTTCCTGGTTTTCTTTGGCCAATAATTTTGATTTTCCTGGTTCACAGTCCATATATGATATATCCCAGAATCCTCCATGTGTGCACACGCATTTCATGGCCAAGATGGATTCTACCAAAGAGGCCTGTGGGTAGAGCATCCCTTGACATCACTCCCCTTTGACCTCCGAGGAGCCTTTCTACACGTGTGTGGTTGGGGACATCTCCTCACTTCAGGAATCAGAAATATGTGGTCTGAGCAAGGTCCAGCCTCCTCTCTTGTTTCCTGTTATTCTCGTCTTAGAGTTTCAGTGCACAGGGGGTTAATCTCCAATTGCTTTACCCTGGGTGGGGGATGGACATCTACCTCCTGCCTCAAGCGGAAACAAGCTATGTAGTAGAATAAGATCCTAATGAATAGAAAAGTAACCTTGATCAGTGATAACAATCAATGTGCTAAAGTTTGGATAATCAAGAAGACCAATTGAGGCAGTGATCTGCAAAGAATGATGTTAACAAAAGTGAAAAATAGTGGTCTCAGATTTTCCTGTTATAAACTTATAAATAGCTGTTTATAGAGAAGTTTTCTGGTTCATAGGATTTTTACAGCTCATGTCTACTCTTTTAGACAAACCACAAGCAAAAATACTCAGCATGATATATTTCAGAGAAGGCAATGGTACCCCACTCCAGTACTCTTGCCTGGAAAATCCCATGAATGGAGGAGCCTGGTGGGCTGCAGTCCATGAGGTCTTTAAGAGTTGGATAGGACTGAGCGACTTCACTTTCACTTTTCACTTTCATGCATTGGAGAAGGAAATGGCAACTCATTCCAATGTTCTTGCCTGGAGAATCCCAGGGACGGAGGAGCCTGGTGGGATGCCGTCTATGGGGTCCACAGAGTTGGACACGTCTGACGCTATGTTATATTTCATTTGAGAAGAAATTATTCTTAAGAAATCTCTTGCAATAAATGGGAATTTTCAAATATTTCACCTCCAAAGTTGGGAATACAATTGAATACAAAAATAATAAAGGGGAAAACCCTTGGATACCATACTTAGAGATACCATAAATATTAAAAGTGAGTTAAATAAATTGTATAGAGAAGTTTGTATATAAACTCTAAGAAAAACAGAAGAGGCATGTTCTACTTTCATAATCTGAACAAAGACTTGTAATAGTTGGCTCAGATTTTGAGCTCTGCCAGCACAGGCACTTCTCAAGCCCTAGGACAATAAAAACTTTTATATTTTCCTTCCAAAAGAGCATTTTCAGACCTCTCTTTAAGTCTTTATTTCTCAGACTGTAGATGAAGGGGTTCAGCATAGGTGTGACCACAGTGTATATCACTGAGGCTGTTAGACTTGAGCGTGAGCTGTGGGTAGCAGCAGAGCTAAGGTACACTCCTAATCCTGTACAATAAAATAAGAAGACAACTGAGAAGTGAGATGCACAGGTGGAAAATGCTTTATACTTCCCCTGAGATGATGAGATTTCATGTATGAGAACACTATCTTAGAATATGAATATATGATACCAAAGAGGGAACCACCAGCAAGGAACACAGCTACAAAATGCATCACCATGTTATTGAGAAAAGTGTCAGAATTGGCAAGTTGGATCCTTTGATTGAGTTCACAGAAAAAATGAGAAATTTCTCAGACTGTACAGACAGACAGTCCCCGCATCATTAAACTTTTTAACAAGGAATGAAGGACACTGATCATCCAGCACATCAGCACCAATAGCCAACAGAGCTGGGGATTCATGATGACTGTGTAGAGCAGGGGGTGACAGATGGCCACATACTGATCATAGACCATCACGGTCAGGAGGAAAGTGTCCAACCTTGCAAACAGAATGAAAAAGTAAACCTGGGTGATGCAGCCTTCAAATGTTATGACTTTGCTCTGGGTCTGGATGTTCCACAGCGTCTTTGGTGAAGAGGAAAAGTTAAAATTGTACATATCCTCCTGCTCCTTCTGCCTCTGTAACTCAGCTTGCTTCTTGCAAAGACTGGATCACATAGGTCACGTAGTCTCAGAATGTGGGGACTCACAATATTAGGAACTGGAGCTTATCTCTCTCACTCTTGCCCTGCACTTTGCAACTGCCAAGTCCCTGAAAATCTGCTTAATCATGCCTGTCCATGTATAAAAACTCTGTAACTCCTTTGTTCGGGGCCCAGGGCTTGAAGTATTAACTCCTCTGGGCCCACTGGCATGATAAAGCTGAGTTCTCCAACTCTCTGAATGTGGTGCTTGGGTTCTGGAGTACTGGTTTCTGGAGGCTCCACCGAAATTCCAACCACACAGGCCCCTTAGGTTGTGACACTGGTGGTTCAACCAGGTTGAAGCAAAGGAACCCTGAGACAAATGTAGAGGCATGCCACTTGATGGTATTCTGGGTTCTCTTTCAGACCACTGTTCTGATTCTCCAGATGGCTGAGACCCAACTGGACTCACTGGAGGGACGGACTAACTCACCAGGAATGGCCACAGGATCAGATAAGGCCCTGGGCCAGTCCCCAGTCAGATCCTACTCCAACAGGGAGACTGATCACCTCCTTGGAGCTCCCAGGAAGGGAGCAACAGTTAAGGAAACCTGGGGACTTGGGAGAAGGGAGGCACTGTGCTAGCCTCTGAATGATTGTGAGTGTGAGTTTGATGATTGAACAGAGTGAGATAAATTTTTTTCTTTTTGGAAACTGAAAAACCAATTATTTTTGCATATACAATTAAAAACAACTAGCTTGTTAAAGGAGAAAGCAGTGGCAACCCACTCCAGTACTCTTGCCTGGCAAATCCCATGGACGGAGGAGCCTGGTAGGCTGCAGTCCATTGGGTCGCTAGGAGTTAGACACGACTGAAGCTACTTAGCAGCAGCAGCAGCAGCTTGTTAAAAGGCCTACCTAGGAGAAAGCTTGAACTTAACCCTTTCCATGGCTTTGAAATACACAGCCAACTTTGCCTGAGACCTCAGCCTTGGGCAAATTAGAACTTCAAGCACAGAAAAAGAAAAAAGGGGTGAAAGAGATATTTTAAATCTCAAACAGAAAACTATAAGATCTCTGTCAATCTGTCTGTCTGGATTTATGTATGTCTCAGTGTACACCTTTTTTTTTTTCTGATAATATTGTCAAAGTTGTAAATGAGTTCCAATTTAATCGGCCTAAAGAAAAGTAAGCGCTTACAAATCAAACAATTCTAAATACAAGAAAAATTAACCTAAATAAATTTCAGATTCATGTAAACCTGGAAATATTCAATATTAAATATCTAGTATTAATGTTTGTTTGCTAATCTAATAAGGAAGTAGGAGGTATGTTTTTAATGAAAAAAGTATAAAAATAAAATTACATTTTATGAAGGGGAAAAAAAGTAGGTCTGACTCAAAGGTGGCTGTTATGAAAAGTGATTAGAAGGTTTGTGGAAACTGACCCTGAAAAAAAAAATGGTGCATGGTTAGGAATGACTAAGTTTAAAATAAATTTATTTAAGTTTACCTAAACGAGCTTAAAGGAAACTGGCGCAAAACTTGAATTCAGCCTTTCTCTCTGTTAAGAGGACATATTTTCTTCAAATGTTGAACTGCTTTTAATAATAGGTTTGAGTTCCTTTACCTCTTAATTGATCTGTTCTATATTTACCTTGGAAATCTTTTGTTAACTTTGGCTAAGTTAATAACTATTATGTCAGAGTAACTTACCTACCTGATTGTTATAAATCCTTTTGATATTTGTTGACAAATCTTCCTAAATAACTTGACTTCTAGCTAACTTTGGGATGCTTCAGAGGGCCCCTGAGACAGGTAACTTAATAGCTACCTGGATTCATTAGATATGTTAAATTACATAGGAAGTACTGTTAAAGGGGTGATAAATCTTTTCAGGTTATCCTGTATGGTTGATGTTACTAAATAGATATCTTAAAATTGCATGAAATTCATATAGATCTGATATGCCCTAATAAAATATGGTCAATTATAATTCTAGTTATCATATTAAAGTGTTATGACCAGGTTTCTTGTCAATTGCAATAGAATCAGATTTAAAACATGCTTTCTATGGTTTTACTCTCATGCCTTTAGAAGAATACTGCTACTTCTTCAAGATTTATGGAAAAAACTTTCTAAGATTAAAGAGATAAACAAATTTTGTTATTAACAATAAGTTGGTACAAGACTAGAATTTGGTCTTCTCTCTGTTTAGAAAGCAAAGTTTTCTTAGAATGAAGCTTTTGATAACAGATTATAAATTTTTAAAATGATTTATAGTTGTTTTTAAAATCTTTTGTTACTTTGGTAAAGTAAATAAACATTATTTAAAATTACGGTACATGTAGACAAAGCTCATTCTGCTTCTACAAAAAATAACCCCTCGTGATTAGACTTTTGCTATCCTGATATTCTTAAAACATGACAATAGTCTGCTCCTAAATCAGGAAATTAAAAATGGATAAACAACAGCTGAAAATCAAAGAGCCAGGGCTGTGGGAAATCCAAGACGAGCGCTTGGCTTTCCCCAGTTCCCTGACAGACCTCATTTTTATTTGATGAGTTAAAGCCTTCCTTGGCTACACTGTTAGTGCCCTCAAAATAAGTTTTCAAAAAAAAAAAAAAAAACTATGTTTCACTGAATATTAAGTTCTAGTTTTGTTAATTAAAGTCTGTGCTTACTAAGACTCACATCTGAGATAGTTCCTTGTTATATTGCTAAAATGATTAATTTAGTTATTAAAAAGTACACTCTAAGGTTGTTTCTAAAGCTTATCTCAGTAGCCAATCTTTGGATAAAGGTCTGATGCTCCATGATGTACAACCAGGAGACGAACACTTGGCTATATATAACTGATTCAGATGACCTGGAGTATATTGGGCTATACCCAATGAGAGTTCTTGACTTAAATTCTTGCTTGTGACCTTACTAATAACTGCTAGCTATATTATTTTCTATGAGGTTTGCTTCAGAAGAGTATTTCTTATGTTACCAAATGTGTGACTGAGCCTTTGATAAACTGCTGATATGCAGTTCCATATGAGATCAATAATTATAATAATGTAACTCTAGATATGGGAAGAAGCAACAAGAGGAAATATTCTTCTGGACCAAGAGGTTAGTAAGGCAGGTATGGTCCAGAGACTTTTGCTACTTACAAGGCCTGGTCTAGTGACAACACATTGAGTGGCCTGTCAATGGAATCTTTGTTAGACCTGGGAGTGAGAATTCCAGCACTGCAGGACACAGTGACCATGAAATGTCCCCCAAACATGATCAAATATGTGGCTATGAAGGGGCCCTGCTGACTGGAAGTTAGTCCTTGCCAGCTCCCTCTACAAAGATTAAATCATGATCACTATGAGATGCTGACCTTCAATATCCCCTTGAAAGGAATTCAGGGTAGAGACAAAAAATAAGGGACTTTGTGCTCTGGGAAAAACCCAGAAAACAGCCCTTCAGATAATCAAATATTTTTAGGTAAATATTTTTATGAGTCCAAATTCTTGCATCTTCTTATACCTAGAAAAACACTGATGTCATGAACCAATGTCTGACTTTCCTACTTCTACTAATCTTTGGGCCATATATCCTTAACTTTCTTGTTAAGTTTGTTTCTCCAAGTAATAGTATGACAAGAATATTTCCTAGTCAACACCCAAATAATGCTGGAACAAGCTGTCTTATTCTGTGGACTCTCATCTCCCTACATGAATGCACCCTGAAGTCTTCAGGCTATTCTCCCTTTGAGATCTTATATAGGAGACCACCCCCAGTGATAGAAAAGCTCAAGGGAGAGCACCGACAACTAGCTGACCTGGAGATGTCCCAAAACCTCCAAGCCCTGGGAAAAGTGTTCTGCCATATTGCCTGATAAACCTTAGAAAGAACACCCATTCCTTTGGGCAATTGGGTTCATCCCTACCAGCCAGGAGATTAAGTATGGGTTAAAGATTAGAAAATAAAACAAAACCAAAACCACTTTAGCCAGTTTGGACAGGCCCTCACACAGTAGTCCTGGCAACCCCTACTTCTGTTAGAATTACAGGTGTCATCCCTTGGATCCACCGCACCAAAGTCAAGAAAGCAGCAGCTTCCTGTGATGAGGACACCTGGAAAGCAGTTCAGGACCCCAAAAACCTCCTCCAGGTTTGGTTTCTAAGACAACAACCCTCACCCATGATGGATGCTGAGCCCTGCCCTAGTCACTACAGAAGCTGACTAGGCAACACATGGCAGAAGCTTGGGGATTCTTAAGTCTTTTTCCAGCCACACTCCATCAACTGACTGGTCAATGCATGGTGGAAGCTTGAGGAGCCAGCTATCAAAATATCGATGGATTTTCATAGTCAATTCTGGCCTCTATCCCTAATTGGTATTATTGATGTGCTCTTCGTTACAGGACCAACTAGACTCTCTGGTTGAGGTTGTTTTACAGAATAGGAGAGGGCTTGACCTACTGACAGCTGAAAAGAGAAGACTCTGTCTCTTCTTGAATGGAGAATGCTACTTTTATGTAAACCAATCAGAAATAGTCAAGGACATGGCCCAACAGCTAAGGGAACAAATCATAAAAAGGAGAGTGAAACTAGCTAATTCCTTGGGTAATTGGAACAATATCTGAAGCTGGACATTGCGGCTTCTCCCTTTAACTGGTCCTCTCTTCATATTCTCTGTGGTGCTCTTGTTTAGCCCTTGTATTCTCAATGCTATTACCCAGTTCATAACCTCTCAGATTGAATCTAAAAAGGTACAAATGGTAATAGCTCAATATAGCCCCTTAAACAATGGGGAGCTCTGAATGTCCTAACAAAACATAAGATGATGCTTTCTACAATGAGTGATAGAAGCATCAAGAAGGGGGAAAGAAGAGGAAAAGTTGAAATTTTACATAACTTCATCCATCTGCCTCTGAAACTCAGCTTACTCCTTGGAAAGTCTGGATCACATAGGTCATGTAGTCTCAGAAAGTGGGGACTTACAATACTAGGAACTGGAGCTTAACTCACTCATCCTTGTCCTGCTCTTTGTAATCACTAAGCCCTTGCAAACCTGCTTAATCATGCCTCTCCATGTATAAAAACTCTGTAACCCCTTCGTTCATGGTTCAGAGCTTGGGGTGTTAACTCCTCTGGGTCTGATGGCTTAATAAACCTGAATTCTCCAACTCTCCGAGTGTAGTACTTAATTTCTCGAGTACTGGTTTCTGCAACATTGGGATAGTGGTGGAGGTGAAGCTGCTGGTGCTGCTAAGTTGCTCAGTCGTGTCTGACTCTTAGCAACCCCATGGACTGCAGCCTACAGGCTCCTCTACCCATGGGATTTTCCAGGCAAGAGTACTAGAGTGGGTTGCCATTGCCTTCTCTGGGAGGTGAAACAGATGTCTACAAAGGACAGGTTGGAGAGGAAGAAGTACATGGGGGTGTGGAGGTGGGAGTCTGAACTGACAGCCAGAATGATGAGCAGATTTCCAAACAGTGATCAGGTACATGGAGAGGAAAAATCCAAATATGAGGGCCTGCAGTTCTGGTTCCTCTGAAAATCCCAGGAGAGGAAATTCTGAAACTCCTGTGATGTTCCTTGTTGCCTAGAAGGATAGGGAAAAAATAACATGAAAAATTTGCTACAAATAGACATATTTCATATTGTAGAAATGTTACTTTAAAATTTTGCTGTCAAATATTAATATTTGCCCATGGATTTTGCAATGTGTATAGGATTCTGAGAAATGAAGTCTTCTAAAATTTCATCATTGATAAAGAATATCACAAATAAAGCATCATATATAGCATGTTCGATGGTGGCAGACACTATGAAGAAAATGAAAGCAAGTACGAGGAAAGGAGTTAGTGTGGCTGCTGTTTTACATGGGTGTTCAGGCAAGACATGCGAATAGGGCCCTGAAAAATGTGCTGGTTTTAGATTTTAAAGTCTTTTAAAGAAACAAGTCAATCTCTGGACGAACGTGAGCAGGAGGGAGAGTGATGACGGGCGGTGTCAGAGGATGTTGAGGAACCAGGTGGTCCCTCGGCTGCTGCTGAGACTTCAGATCAGAATTTGTCCCTGTACACAGTACACACTATGTCTCTCTTTGTTGTTTAGTCACTAAGTCATGTCTGATTCCTTTGCAACTTCATGGACTGTAACCCACCTGGCTCCTCTGTCCATGGAATTTTCCAGGCAAGCATACTGGAGTGGGTTTCCATTCCATTCTCCAGGGGATCTTCCCAACCCAGGAACCAAGTCTGTGTCTCTTGCATCTCATGCATTGATAGGCAGATTTTTCACCCTGGAGTCACTTGGGAAGCCACTATGTACCTCTAGCAGTTTATGAAACTGTTGCAGACGTGGCCTGCATGTTTAAATGACTCTAGTACCTTCTGTTGATTGTGTTCTGGCCTCTATGAATGATAGTCACGTTGGAATATGAGCTCAGTATACCTGTTCTAATGACTTCTCACACTCCATAGGGCACCACACACACACACACACACAAACACACACACACACACACACACACACACACAATAGACTCGCTTCTGAGGCTGTGTTATTACCACATATTTTTCATCCCTAATTATGCTCATTGTGTTACAGGTTGATACAGCTTAGGCTGATCAGATCAGATTATATACAAATGGCATCTAGAAAATCTGGTTTTTAATCTCAGGTACCAATAAACTTGGAGTATGGCTTTTATGTCTGTTTTATGCCCTGTATTAAAGATACAGAAATAATTTTTCCACTGAACGAGTATGGCTGTATAAGAATAGGTATACATATAGATATATATTCTTTCTCTAAAGCTTGATTTCAAGATATACATATATATTAGGAGAACGAAAGAAAGAGAGAGAGAGAGAGAGTGAGAGATAGTGGACACAAAAGGTAATAAAGATCTAATTTCAATGGCTACTCACTCCAGGATTCTCCAGGTTGCAAAGAGTCAGACATGACTGAGCAACTAACACTAACACAGTCTCCAGTGGTTCTTAAGAGAATGTGGCAAAGAAAAGTTTCTTTGGTTCTGGTGATATTTTATCTGCTGTTATATTTCCTTGATTTCCAGGAAAAATAATGCATAACAGAAATAAATTCATTCAAAGATAAGGGCATGATTTTTACAGTAGTCATGTAGAATTGGACTTTGAGGAAAGCTGAGCACTGAAGAATTGATGCTTTTGAACTGTGGTGTTGGAGAAGACTCTTGAGAGTCCCTTGGACTGCAAGGAGATCCAACCAGTCCACCCTAAATGAGATCATTCCTCAGTGTTCTTTGGAAGGAATGATGCTAAAGCTGAAACTCCAATACTTTGGCCACCTCATGCAAAGAGCTGACACATTGGAAAAGACTCTGATGCTGGGAGGGATTGAGGGGAGGAGGGAAAGGGGACGACAGAGGATGAGATGGCTGGATGGCATCACTGACTTGATGGACATGAGTTTGGGTGAACTTCCGGAGTTGGTGATGGACAGGGAGGCCATGCTGCGGTTCATGGAGTCGCAAAGAGTTGGACACGACTGAGTGACTGAACTGAACTGAACTGAAAGTGCTGATATCTTTATGATCTGAAACACTTAGGGACTGTACAGCCTCAAGAGAAAAGTGAGCAAAAGGAATAACCAAAGTTTCACAAAAGAATGTATACAAAGCACAATGACAATGAATTGAATATTGGCTATTTTTAATATCAGGCAACAAAAATTGGTTTTCCTGTGCTTCCTTTATATTTATCCGACTGTTTTAACAGTCTGATAGCAAAGGAGGCAAACTTCTTTCTCTTTTTTCATTTGTGAATTCATTTATTTGCTATTCTTAGACTTTAATATTTATATAAAGACATGAAATAAAAGAATTTAGCAACATGAATAGGGTCATAATAAAAAATTACATTGTCAACGACTTGGAAACAAAAGAATGTAACAAAAGTATTTTTAGAATGTTGGCAAAATTTAATTTATCATTTCATCTTCTACAAAGATTTGTTGATTTAAATGTGCTTATACCTCTTGAGAAATCTCTATGCAGGTCAGAAAGCAAGTTACAACTGTACATGGAACAACAGACTGGTTTCAAATAGGGAAAGGAGTACGTCAAAGCTGTATATTGTCACCCAGCTTATTTAACTTATATGCAGAGTACATCATGAGA
>SJYA01005987.1:0-23196 GCA_006410615.1 Neotragus moschatus | reverse complement strand
TAGAAATATAATCTACTGAAGACCACGCATTTCTGCTAGAGCTGAGCTTTGAGCCAGACTTGTAGCTTTAAAGTACATGGCTGTGTGCGCTGTTCCTTCTGCTGGGCTGCTAGGCTATGCCACCCTGGCCAGCTGGAGGGTAGAAAGCTTCTTCCAGTCCTGGGTCCTGTGCAGTCTCTGCCAGGTCAGCTTATGTCCCTGGACTTCAGTTTTAGTAGTCTTGTGATATGATTTTCTCATTTCTCCTTTATTCCTGAGAAACAAGCCATGAGGAAAAATTGAATAATAAAGTAAAATCTCATTATCAAATGCCTCAGTAGTCCACATATTAGGGTATGTTTTTAGGGCAAATATTTTTTCCTCCATGCAATGAAGTACAGACTATCCAAGTCTTAGATTAAGTCTGTTGCAAGGAGATCTTATCTTTATACTTCAAATAATTTATAATAATGGAATTTTGCTGTCTGTATAGAATTTTAAAAAGATTTTCAGGGGAGAGATGTTGCTATTTGTATTACCTTATGTACTGCCTTTAGAATAGCTAAAACTGTTGAAAGTTCTCAAATTAATAATTTTTTAAATGTATTTATTTGTATTTAGTTAATAATTATGTAACATTTTATGTGCTTGGCATTGTTCTGGAAAATTTAGAAACATTCATACTTAACATTCATAATAAGCCTATAAAGTGGTCATTGGTGTTATTGTTGCTTTAGTGATGAGGAAGCTGAGATACAGACAGTTTGAGTCTGACTCCAGTTTCCCAGAGTCAGAGAGCTAGGATATGACATAGCTGGAATCTGAACCTAGTGTCCAGAGCTTCTTATTAACAATATATTAATATGTAAAAACAGCAAAATGAAAGTGGATAAATGATAATTTTCCTATCAAATAATGTTATTAGATTTCTTGCCTGGAAAATCCCATGGACAGAGGACCCTGGTAGGCTGCAGTCCATGGGGTCGCTATTAGTCGGACACGACTGAGCGACTTCTCTTTCGCTTCTCACTTTCATGCGTTGGAGAAGGAAGTGGCAACCCACTCCAGTGTTCTTGCCTGGAGAATCCCAGGGACGGGGGAGCCTGGTGGGCTGCCGTCTATGGGGTCGCACAGAGTCGGACACGACTGAAGCGACTTAGCAGCAGCAGCAGCAGCATATAATACATTTCACTATATATGAGGGGAAATAGAGTTAAATTTCAAGTGAAAGCAAGCCTGTCACTCTTTGCCCCCCAAGCCCCTGCCCACCCTGGTTTTCTTGAAGTCTTGAATGTGGAGTATGTACACTCACGGGTAGAAACTGTCGTTTTCTTTCCACATAGTAAGTCGCATCCCCAGTTAGCTCGATGAGAAGTTGCTTGTTATGAATGTTTCAGGCCTCTGTCTCTTGTAAAAATGAATGGGGTAGTAAGCAGGGGAAGTTCCCACAGAAGTATGTAGGAGGTAAAGTTGGCTTCTTTCCGTCTCATTTGATCTCTTTTGGGGAGAGAGCCACCAGCATGTATCCTGTGCTGCTGCTAAGGCGCTTCAGTCGTGTCCGACTCCCTGCCACCCCGCAGACGGCAGCCCAGCAGGCTCCGCCGCCCCTGGGATTCTCCAGGCAGGAACACTGGAGTGGGCTGCCATGTGTCCTGTAAATGGAGGGTAAATAGGTTGAGGCCATCAAAAGACTTTTTTCCCATTAGATGACGCTTCTTATAGTGAATCAAAGTAGTCACTTAGAAATTCATTTTCTCTGTACCTAAATGACACTTTCCTGGAAATCCAAGAGTCATTTATTGGTTCAAATTCAGCAGCTGTGGAGTAAAATTTTAGGAGAATGAATGTTGACTGAAATTCAGCAAATTAAATTACACGGTTCTTGAGAAGTTTAGTTTCTCCTCCGGGAAAGCTCCCCCTATTGCCCGGTAGACTCATCAGGAAGTGCTGTGCCGGGGGATTCTGGCTGCTCTGAAGCTTCCTGGGCACTTGCTGGCACAGGTGGGGTGGGCGGAATCGGGCTGATTGTGTCACAGGGTTCAGAGTACAGTCTCACCAGGCGGCCCAGTGGCAGAGGCTCTCCGACTTGCCTTGTAAGTATAGCACGAGGACGTGTCGACTCATGTAGAGTCTTTGCCCTCAGTACTTCAGCCCAGCACGGTTTCATTACTAAGTTGTAGAGCTGACAACATGAGCACCCTCAGTTTCTAGCCTGTCATTCTACTTAAATCCAAACCTGATTCCTCCTTTCATAAATTCTTTCTTGGTGCTCTCTCTGAAAAATCATCCTTATGTCAGCTGAGGGGAAAAAAAAGGTGCAACATGAGAGCTGTGAGTCAAGCTTTATTGGTGCTTGTAGACAGAGGACTAGAGGCTGAGAGATGGTCTTTCAGAGAGCTCTGAGGACCTGCCCCTAAGGGAATGTGAGCAATCAAACACACATCTCTGTAGAAGGTTGCTGCTAGTCACTAGGAGCAGATGTCTCCATTAATGATTGTAGTGCTTTTCTAGTAGCGGAAGATGCGAGAGATCACGTTCGTAAAATATTCTCCTGAAAACGTCTATCTGAAGGCCTGTTTCGCCACTTTTTCCCAGAGCACAGAGTGCCTCAGTCCCAATCTCTGTCCCGAATCCCTTTCAGAGTATGTCGAAGGTCAGCAACTTTAGTGGCTAGTGGCTTCATTCTTGCAGAACCAGATGATGGGTGACGTTCTTCAGCTGGCACTTATATCTCAGCCAAACCTTTCCGGTTGGGCTTTGTTACTTCCTTGCTTAACACTGCAGTGAAAATCATTTGAAGCTCCTATATAATCTACGTGAGTCTGTTTTTTTTTTTTTTTTTCCCCTTTCTCTCCATACACTGCAGATAATCTTTATGAGCTGTGCTTTAATTGCGTGGCTGTGTGGTCTTACCTGTGTTCCTCAAAATGTTGTATTTTTAAGTGGCAGGACAGCACTACAGATGAGTCGAGACCTTTCTATTCAACTTCCCCGGCCTGATCAGAATGTGTCAAGAAGTCGAAGCAAGACTTATCCTAAGAGAGTAGCACAAACACAGCCAGCTGGTAAGTCACAGAGCCCCTGACTCATCAGTGCGACCTCACACTTCCTTTTGGGCTGTTGGTATGGCATATACTTAAGTGGTGACTGTAGCCTTGAAAGGTTTTGACTGTTAACACTAGAGTTTTCAATTTGACCCAGAAAATGTCCAAGCAATCAGAGATTATTCATAAGTTGAGAGGTAATCAATTTGAATCACTGTTATTGCTTAATGACTATACTTAATAATTTATTTTTTGAAGAGGTTAAATAAAATCACAACTGAGCAATTTCTTAGTTTGGTGTAGCTGAGATTAGAATTAAAACAAAGTCTTAACAAAATTCATTAAAAAAATACTGCTGGCGTAATAGTCTGTGAACAATCTAACTGGTTTTTTATTGTTGTTGGGCTTGTTTCATTGTGCAGTATAATAAACTGCATAAAGTATACAAACATATACCTATGCACATAAACATAAATGTGGTATGTTTGAGGGCTTCCCAGGTAGTTCAGTGGCCAAGAATCCACCTGACAATGCAAGAGACTCAGGAGATGCTGGTTCCGTCCTTGGGTTGGGAAGATCCCTTGGAGGAGGAAATAGCAACCCATTCCAGTATTGTAGCCTGGAAAATGCCACGGACAGAGGGACCTGGCAAGCTGCAGTCCATGGGGTCGCAAAGAGTCGGATATGACTGAGCATTACGTGTACATATGTGTGTGAAACTGAAAATCGCTCAGTCGTGTCCGAATCTTTGCGACCCCATAGACTATACACTTCCCTGGTGGCTCAGACGGTAAAGCATCTGCCTACAATGCAGGAGACCCAGGTTCAATCCCTGGGTCGGGAAGATCCTCTGGAGAAAGAAATGGCAACCCACTCCAGTACTCTTGCCTGGAAAATCCCATGGTAGGCTACAGTCCATGGGGTCGCAAAGAGTCGGACACGACTGAGCGACTGAGCGATTTCACTTTCAGACTATACAGTCCATGGAATTCTCTAGGCCAGAATGCTGGAGCAGGTAGCCTTTCCCTTCTCCAGGGGATCTTCCCAATCCAGGGATCGAACCCAGGTCTCTCACATTGTAGGTGGATTCTTTACCAGCTGAGCCACCAGGGGAGCCCAAGAATACTGCAGTGGGTAGCCTATTCCTTCTCCAGGGAATCTTCCCAAACCAGTAATAGAACTGGGATCTCCTGCCTTGCAGGTGGATTCTTTACCAGCTGAGCCACCAAGGAATCCCCACATATGTGTATGTATATGCATCCACGGGCACACACACACACACAATTTAACATAGCCTGTAGCCCCAGAAGTCCCTGCTATTTGCTTGATCACAGCCTCACCATCTCCTCTTGTCCCAACTGGCAAAAACCCCCATCTGACTTTATGTTAATTATTTCCTTACTTTTCACTATAATTTTACTGCTTATGTAGCCTTCTCTGAGCAAAGTAGTTCATTTTGCCTGTTTTTAAACTGTAATATAAATGAATCGAGAAGGGTGTTCTTTTAAAGTGCATTCATTTTTCTTGCAGTGAGTTTTCTCTTGTATGACAGCTGCTTTATCCATTCTGTTGTTGATGTACATTGGGTTATTCAGGTTTTTTGCTTTTAATGCACACCACTTCTTTAATAAAGCCACCTAACCCATCAGTTTTAACCTGTGTTCAATGCTCAGAGCTCACAGATTTTACTCTGAAGTGATAGTACTAACTTTGGTTTGTGGTTTCTTACAGATCACCCTTGTCTAACACTCTCCACAGGCTTTTCACATATATTATTTCGCTTGAGCCTCACAGTAATCCTGGAAGGGAGGGCATGGCGAAGTCTGTGTTTTCATTTTACAGATGAGAAAGACATGGTCTCAGTAGCTAGACAGAAGTGAGGCTGGGGTGAGAGCCCAGACCTCCTGGGTCTTTTTGCCATATTGTATGAAATGGATGGAATTTTTAATAACAGTAATTAACACCTGAACATTGCACGACAGCTGGCAAAGCATTATGACAGCCGTTGTTTCTTTCAACCCTCCTACCAAGGCTGTGGGGAACATGTTTAAGTTTCCTCCACTGCTGCTGGCTGTGAGAATGTCACCTGGCTTATTTAGCATTTCCAGAGTGAAATTAAATCTGATTGTAGGTCCCCTCCTCTCACTGGGCTGAGCGGAAATTAAATTCTTTCTGATGTTTCTACAGTGGCAAAAATTAGACATGATTTAATTTTACAGTAGATTACTGTGCCACATAAGTAATATCATTATCCTCATTTAGCTGTTGAGGAAACTAAGATTATAAAGGTGATTTAGCCAAGATCACATAATAGGCAGGTGACTTAGGATGGAAATTTCAGCCCTGAAATTTAATCTTTATCCTAATATTTTGTGATTATCTTTGTATCCGATCAGTATTAATCCTTTGGATCAAGTGCAGTGTGGTATAATTGATAAGCAAGCTTGCAGATCATCATGCATTTCTGAAACACCAGGCCTCATGAACTTATTCTGAGACCAGCTGAGAATATCAAAAGCATTCCTTGTGTCAAAGCAACATTTCATTCCGCTTGAGATGCTGGAATCACACATGGTTTTTACACAAACCTGCTCAGGTTGCTCCTTTTCCTCTCTCCATGTGCTCTTAGAAAAATATCTGCCTGTATAGCACCCTGTCTGTCTGTCTCTCCTTGTAAGCCTAAATTCCAAAAGCTGATTATTTTAGGGACAGAGGTTTTGTTTGTTTCTTTGCTGGCTTATGTAGGATCCAGCCAAGTGCAATTTTCACAAACCTGTCTGAAAGGGTATTGAGCCTCATGTTTTCTCCCTTCCCCCGCAGTGTTGCATTAAAACACATTCCTTCTAGGGTGAGGGCTTCCCAGGCTCAGCGCTGAAGAATCCTCCTGCCAGGCAGAGACGGGGTTTGGTCCCTGGGTTGGGAAGATCTCCCGGAGAAGGAAATGGCAACCCACTCCAGTATTCTTGCCTAGGAACTCCTGTGGATAGAGGAGCATGCTAGGCACCACGGGGTCACAAAAGAGTCAGACAGGACTTAGCAACTGAGGAGGAACACGAGCCGGGGAGGAGGCTGAGGAGGTGGCCGCGGCACAGCCCAGAGTGCCGTGGGACGGCCTCTCAACGTCAGGCCAAGCATCTTCTCAAAACGTTGCACTTGCTAATGCTTGTATTATTATAAAAGTACATGCTTGCTTTAGAAAATTTAGGAACCTCCAAACCTCTCCACTCAAAACAATCTGGCATATTCAGTTCCATTCTCTGAATGTTCAATCACTAAGTCGTGTCCGACTCCTTGTGACCCCATGGACTGTAGCACACCAGTCTCCTTTGTCCTCTCCTGTCTCCCGGAGTTTGCTCAAATTCATGCCCATTGAGTCCGTGATGCCATCCAACCGTCTCATCTTCTGCTTCTCCCTTCGCCTTTTGGCTTCCATCTTACCCAGCTTCAGCATCTGCTAGTGCTGACACTATTTTATATGGCCTTCTGGTCGTTTGTGTATCTTTTCTGCAAAAATGATATAGAATTATTTTACAACCTACTTTTTATTTAATGCTGTTTCATGAAAATATTCTAACAAGTGTTAAGTGTTCTCACACAGCACCATTTTAATGACCCTATGATTTTCTGCTACACAGATGCATAGACGTGACATGATTTATTCAATTAGTCTTTAGTTTCTAGATATTTAAGCTGTTTCAAAACTTGAAGAATATAAATATAACTAAAGTGAATATCTTTGAAGTGATATCTCTAAGTATTCATGCTAATTTTATAACAGTATCATTTATTAAAAAAAAAAGAAAGTGAAAGTCACTCAGTCACGTCCAATTCTTTGCGATCCCCATGGACTGTACAGTCCATGGAATTCTCCAGGCCCAGAATACTGGAGTGGGTAGCCTTTCCCTTCTCCAGGAGATCTTCCCCACCCAGGGGTCGAACTCAGGTCTCCCACATTGCAGATGGATTCTTTACCAGTTGAACCACAAGGGAAGCCCATTCAAAAAAAAAAAAAACAAAAAAACAGAGCCATACAATGCTGTGTTTAAAAACTAAGACTTTGACTGTACGTACCTATCAGTTTTGCTTTTCAGTGCTGTGTGCTGCAAAACTGTGATGTGTTCTGGGAACCCAGAGGTAACCCTGCCCTTGAGACCATGACTGCCTGGGTGGAGAAGGACCATTTAGCAATGCCAGTGATGCAGTGTTGCTTTAGTTGCCGTCATGCACAAATGAAGACCGTTGTGGAGACAGGGATGATGTTGTTGTATGTGTTTTTGAATGTTGTATATTCTTTTTCCTCTAATTCAGTTGTACTCTGCTTTGAGCCTCAGTTGAACCCAGCTGGTCGAGTCCTGGTGTCCAAGGTCATGGTGGGGTTTGGACTTGGAGCAGAACAGTTGAAGAGGGCGCTCTTGTCTTCATATTTCAGTCACTTTCTGCTCCTTATCCTGTCTGCCAGGTCCCTTGAAGCAGGGCAGTTCTGTGTGAATCTGGGTCCCTGTGTGTAGAGAGGGGAGAAGTCATGGGTGAGCTGGAAGCCTCCTATGCTGAGAGTCAAGCCTGCCCTTTAAGGCTCTGCTGCTGAGAGGGGTGGAGGGGAGGCTGCCGTGAGGGGGTGGCCTGCAGGTCACTAGGTCACCCAGCCCTCCGGCCGCCACCTCCTTCCCCACCAAGCCTTCTCTGCTGCTCCAGGCAGCTCTCCCAGGCCTGTCACTTCTGATTCCCATACTCCCAGCTCCAGAGCTGCCTCCTCCTCCAAAGTTCCCTGTTCCTGAGACTCATTCATGGGTGGCTGGGCAGGAAAGGAACAATTGCTCAAAACAGTAGGTTTTTTTTTTTTTTTTTTACTATTATTATTCTTTTAACTAACCAAAGAAAAGGAAAAGTATTACCTTAATTCTTGTCACAATTGCTTTAATTTTAATTTGAAAAATTTGACAATTAAAATGGTAGAAAGCTTATTTTAAAGCATAGAGAACATTAATTTTATTAGATTGTACTGTGTTTCACAAAAATGGAGGTGTGGTTTAAAGGGAAGATAGATTAACAAAAAAAACCAAAAAACAAAAACAAAACAAAACTCTTTAAGACCAGCTATGAATTTTCATAAATTGAATTCTGGTATTCTCTCTAAAATAAAACTTTAGCACTACACTTCCAAGAGTTATTGGCATAAATTCTTACCTCTTATTTTAACATTTATAGGCACTGAAAAACAAGATAGAAAGGGAACTTTGGCTTTTTGTTAGTTTATATCATTAATTTATACTGCATGACTTGAAACTGTAGAAGACATTCTTTCATTTCTTCTGAAATAATTTAGTCAGTTTCAATCACCATTCCTCTTAACCTGTATCTGAGTTCTCTGATAATTTTAAAAAGTCTGTTTGTTCATTTCTTGATCAGGAATAATAAATGCCCTGGTAGCTCAAAAGCCATTGTGATTAGAATCCACCGAGATTAGGCCTTGGCACCTCTATGAGGAAGTGCATTCCAGAGTCAAGAGCCCTGTACCCGGCCTGCCTGCTGCCCCACCCAGGGGAGTTCAGTGCCAGGGCAGGCATCCAGAGCATTCCTGCAGCTCTGCCCGGCAGAGGCGTTCTGGGTAAAGCAAGAGGCCAGATGGCAGGAAGGAAAAGTGCATGTTTGTCCAGCCCTTTCTCTGACAAGTTCTTGGCTCCTCATGTAAGTGGGTTCATGTCATAGAGGAGCTTCTGCTGTAAGAAGGGCAGTAAAGACAGAATGTTTAGCTATAATCTGTAACGAGCTATTTGAAAAGTAATGGGTGAAACCATTTACAGTGGATGAACAATGCTGTGATTGTCTGGTGCAGCATTTTGAGTTTTTAAGAATATCATACTGATGAACAGAGAAATAAATAGTTGCAGTGTAGTCCTTCAGGCAGTTGAAAAGCTGTTTCAGGTGACATTTTGGCATTCTAGAAGGCGCTGCAGACCCAATGCAGGAGGGCTTGTGAAAATGACTTGGGATTGAGGCCGGTCTGGAAGCAGACAGCTCCTGCTCAGGCCAAGCCAGTGTTTCTCTGCAGGAAAGAGGACTCAGTGTTGCCAAATCTTCCACTGTTTTAAGGGAAGCATGGAATTTGGGTATTTATAGAAACTTTCCAGAGTTTTAAGTATTGGCAATTAATTTCACTTTGAAGAAAGTCTCTGTGTGCCAAATGAAACATTCCTAAAGGGCCACTATGGCTTGAGGGCTGCCTCTTCAGAACCTGATTGACAGAGTTGGTATGAATGACTGGCCCACCTGCCCTGGGGTCGCTGTGGTTTCTGCAGCATCTCCTGTAGGGTCCCTGAATCAGATTCTCCAGTCCATGACTCCCAGCAGGAGCACTTTACAGCTGGTAGGTGAGTTGGCCAGCTCCAGGGGTTGATGGTGCCACACAGCTCTGCAGCTCCTAGCAAATGATTCACATGTGGGAAGCTGACTGATGCTTGCTGGTGCCCTGAGCTGGTGCAGGCCAGAGCAGGAGAGCACAAGAAATGCAGGGGGCAGCTCGAGCAGGAGAGACAGTGAAGTACACTTTTACCAGTTTGGTGCAGTAAGACTCCCTGGGCTGCTGGGAAGTAGTAATGTCAAGAAAGTAATAATCACTCCCTGAGCCCTTGCTTTGGTTGACATGAGCCAGGTGTGAGGTCAGCATAAGCCCAGCTTGACTTGTGGTGATCAAAAATATATTTTAAGATAATTTTTTTAAGGCAGGCTACTCACCAGCTATGTGAATAGAGACTGATGTTATCAGACTTAGCTCCATCTTCCTAATCTGGGTTCAGCCTCAGTCATTCCTGGACGAGTTGTGCGATGTTATGAAGTCACTTAACCAACCTGAGCCTCAGTTTCTTTGTGTGTCCAGTGGTGGTTATCACCTCCTGCCTCACAGGTTGTTGTCGTGGGACACAGTATCGTGTTGGGAATGTGGAAGAGTGCTTTCCATATTCTTCAGTTTCTCTTTCAAACTTCTCTTTAGTTTCTTTCTCCTAATTCAAAAGGAGTCTTTCTATACATAGTGGGGACCAATCTGTGAGTCCACCTGGCAGTCTTTGAATTCTGTTTATCATGCAGCATCAGTTTCACATACAAAGGTTACTATCATGTGGAGGAGGCATGGCCTTTTGGGAGTGAGGCGTGGACAGAGTCATTGAAGTTCAATGAATGGGCTTCAGAAAGAAACTGGTTATCACTGGATTGGTACCAATTTATTCTAGGAGATTAGGTATAAACAATATGAAGGAAGTGGGCAGGTCAAAGTGGTCCCTTAGGGGGCAAGTGTATTGCTTCCTTCTTCCCTTGCCTGCCCAAAGATCCCTGGGCACCCAAGGCCAGCTGTTGTCAGGCAGTATTAGGAGCCCAGAGCTAGGGGTTGTCCTCCTTACCCTGTTCTTACTCCTCAGAGTAATCATTTTTCTCCACTTATTTTTAGCCCCTACTCCATGCTCACTGTTCGCCAGGCTCTCTAACTGCCCCCACTCCCGCCCCCTCTGCCACTCCGGATAGTCTATGGCTGTGAGTTGAGAATAACAAACTCATTATTCAGTCAGTTCAGTTCAATCACTCAGTCATGTCCAACTCTTTGCGACCCGTGAATTGCAGCACGCCAGGCCTTCCTGTCCATCACCAACTCCCGGAGATCACTCAAACTCACGTCAATCGAGTCAGTGATGCCAGCCAGCCATCTCATCTTCTGTTGTCCCCTTCTCCTCCTGCCCTCAATCCCTCCCAGCATCAGAGTCTTTTCCAATGAGTCAACTCTTTGCGTGAGGCAGCAACAGTATTGGAGTTTCAGCTTTAGCATCATTCCTTCCACAGAAATCCCAGGACTGATCTTCTTCAGAATGGACTGGTTGGATCTCCTTGCAGTCCAAGGGACTCTCAAAAGTCTTTTCCAACACCACAGTTCAAAAGCATTAATTCTTCGGCACTCCTTATAGTGAACCCATAATAATGATGAGATTGTATGCTGTTTTTAAGGTTCACATAGTTAATCATTTCATCTTCTATGTAAGGTGGTTTTCCCTCTTTGAGGTAATTAGGCACTGCTGCTGCTGCTGCTGCTGCTGCTAAGTCGCTTCAGTCGTGTCTGACTCTGCGACCCCATAGATGGCAGCCCACTAGGCTTCCCCCGTCCCTGGGATTCTCCAGGCAAGAACACTGGAGAGGGTTGCCATTTCCTTCTCCAATGCATGAAAGTGAAAAGTGAAAGTGAAGTAGCTCAGTCGTGTCCGACTCTTCGCGACCCCATGGACTGCAGCCTACCAGGCTCCTCCATCCATGGACTTTTCCAGGCAAGAGTGCTGGAGTGGGTTGCCATTGCCGTCTCCTAATTAGGCACTAGGCCTACCCAAGTGCATTTTTCACATTGAGCAGACAATAGAAACAGAAGATAAAGGGCAAAGCTTAAAGGACTCGGAGAGGGAATCAGAGTTGTTGAGTGAAGAGGAAATAACAGTCGTGGCTGTGGATATGTGATTTGATAAGTCACACCCTCAAGGTATTGTTAGATCAGCAGCAACCTCACTTCTGCCACATGAGCAGGCCCGTGGCTATGTTTGTCATCACGAGAGACTGGAAACTACCTAAATGTCCACTCGTAGGGAACTGACCTAATAAAATAATAGATGTGTACCCCTGAGAAATACCATGTGTCTTTTAGAAGAAATCTGAGGGCAAGATTTGAATTTGTGTTGGCCGACTCTGTAGTCCCTCCACGTCTGCTGCAAAACGTCAGATTCCCTGAGGAGTTCCCCAGGCAGAGGACTGTTAATAACTAATAGTCCTTAAGCATCACTGCATGCCCTGCAGTGTACTGGGCACCCTGCAAGTAGTATTGCCCTCATTTCTTTTGGAAGATGCTCTGACTCACGGTGTACAAAGGTCAAAAGTCAGAGGCAAGGACTTGTCCAGCACCCCAGAGCTGGTTATGAACCAGGTCACTGTGGAGAGGAAACAAAAAAGAAAGTGATAAATTGGCATCAGTATGAAATGATTTCCAAGATACAGTATAAGCAAGGGGGGAAGAAAGGGCAGGAGTAGTGGGTAGCAGCAGGCAATATACTCTCATTACATAGATATGTAATCAAAAATAGAAAACCAGAAATGGGAGAGAGAGATGTTTACTCTGTATTCTTTCCTGGTATTTGCATTTTTACCATGTTGTACTTAAAAAAAGCCCTTCAGATAATTGTCATGAGTGTCCTAAGTTCACAGAGTAATTTCCAATGTCCATTCAAGTTTCTAACAGATAGATTCTTGAAAAGCTCAGATGAGGACACTGATATTGTACTAGGATGTGTGCAGATAATTTATGAAAGATGTAATAGAACAATACAAGATGGATCATCCAAGTTCAAATATTAGGATTTCTACTGTGCTGTAACAGATACAGCCCAAGTCTTCGGCAAAGGCATTAGACACACTCATATCTGTGCATTTAAGTGTAGCCTTAAAGTATAGGAAATTGCACTGTAGATCATCAAGTCAAAGGAGGAAGCCTTATGTAGGACCCACGTGTGTTTTTGGATTAGATGAAATAGAGGATAGTCACTGACTGAGGCCCAAAGAGGTGAAATGATCTGCCAGTGTAGCAAGTTCTGGAACCTGGAGGTTATCTGGATGAGAATCAGTAGGCACTGTCTGGGAAAAGATTGAGAAAATTGATAAAAATGGCTCTCACACCTATTGGGCACTTAACAGGCATTGTGAAGTTTTTGCATGTTTGTCTTCTCTAGGTCGGCTGAAACCAGGAAGGGAAGACATTAGTAAAAATTCTCATAAAAGGAAATTAGAAACAACATTCTAACCAAGAGTGTAACAACTGTGTGGGTAGTTTTGGAGATGGTTTCTAGAAAATTTAGGAGAGTGTTAACTTTGTTTTAGAGAAAGTGTGACTACGACTTTCCTACTTCAAACTAGGAAGTCAGAATTAGGTCATCTCTGGAGGTGTGGTCCAAATCTGTGAGACCACTTTCTCTTCACCCTAAGAATTCCTGCAACTGATGATATAAGCTCTTGCATTGAGAAGGCATGTGGGACAGTGGCAAGGAAGAAAAAAATGTATCTGATTTGAGTAGACTTGAATTCCTGGTCCAACTTCACTGTGACTTGTAAGACATCATTCAGCATGGCTGAGCTTTGATCTCACTGTCCATGACGTGAAGCAGTTCTTCTGGTAAAGCTGTGAGGAAGGTGGGTGTTATCCTCATTTTACAGATAAGGAAACTGCAGCTCACAAACATTGGACATTTATTCAGAGTTACACAGATAGTAACAGCAGCAGCAGAATTTGAACTGAAGTTTTTGGGATATTAAGGCACATCCTTGGAAAGTAAATGAGAAACAAAAAAAGTGAAAAGTCATTTGAAAATAACTATACGTCCTCTATTTTTCCACTATTGTATCATTTCTTTACTTCACTAGATCTGCTGTTTGAGCAGGTATTTTTGAAGATAGTACATTTGTAGAGTAGCAGCAAATCATTCTGTTTTTTATACCATCAAGTTGTTTACAGAAAATATTTAAGTTCTTTGGGACATTTTTGCCTAGCAAAGAGGCAGTAACTGTGTTAATTGTGTTAATTGCAAGGAGCTTTAGGTCCCAGAGTCTGGGGTATGTTTGTTCAAGGCTGTCTTCCTTTGTTGACACCCTTTTCTATTCTGCCTTGAAGCTAATGTTTATTTTCATTCTATAAAAAATGTCTTAATATATGGCAGACTGGTTATATTTTCTCTAAAAAGTTAATGTTTCCACTCTTTCTGGGAGTGTTTAGCATTCCATGCATAGCTATCAAAATTAAAAAAGCAACCAAGGCTAAAGGCATATTGTATATTCCAGTTAAATACCATAGCTTTAGTGAGTTACCATAAATGACATTTTTTCCCCTTTACTTTCTCATTCAACAAGAATTCATTGAACACTTGTCATAAGACTTGTGATGTTCTAATTAATAATAATTAATCATTTGGCCTTCATCCCCATTTCTGGCACAGAGCTCTTTAAACACTTGGAATTTCCTAAGTTGTAAGAACTTTAGAGGTGAAAGGAGCATCATTTGTTACTCATAACAAGCTCCTTTTAACCACATCTGAGCTTATGGTGATGAGATGACTTCTGGAATGCCCCAGACAAGGAGGGGGTGCTAACTGCCAGGGGAACTAAACTTGAACAGAGGTTCAGAAACTCCCGTCTCCTCTGGTGATGTCTGGGGAGGGGAGAGACGCTGGAGGTTGAATCAGTCCCCGGTGGCTAGTAATTTCATCAATCATGCCTAATAATGAAGCCTCCCAAAGCTAGACAGGATAGGCTTCTGAGGGCTGGTGGTCCTGTAGATGCAGCTGTGGGAAGAGCGGTGTGCTTACAGCATGGAACGTCTCTGTCGCTCTCCATGCGTCTTTGCCCCGTGCCTCTCTTCACTTGACTGTTTTTGAGTTACATCCTTTCACACATAACTAACCAGCAACCTAGTAAGTAACTGAGGTCGGAGTTCTGTCAGCTAATTTAGCAGATGAATCTTAGAAAAGGGTCTTGGGAATCTCTGACCTGTAGCTTGTTGGTCAGAGCACAGGTGGTTACCTGGACTTGCAACAGGCATCTAAAGTGGAGGCAGGAACCTAGAGCCTGTTATACAGAGTGAAGCAAGTCAGAAGAAGAAAAACAAATCCTGTGTATTAACACATATGTATGGAATCTGGAACGATGGTACTGACTCACCCATATGCAGGGCAGCAGTAGGGACATAGACATGGAGAACAGACTTGTGGACACAGCAGGAGAGAGAGAGAGTAGGGCAGACAGAGGGGCACTGACACACATGCATTCAGGTCAGGTCAGGCGCTCAGTCGTGTCCGACTCTCTGAGACCCCGTGGACTGCAGTGCACCAGGCCTCCCTGTCCATCACCACCGCCCGGAGTGTACTCAAACTCATGTCCAATGAGTCGGTGATGTGATCCAGCCATCTCATCCTCTGTCATCCCCTTCTCCTCCCACCTTCAATCTTTTCCAGCATCAGAGTCTTTTCAAATAAGTCAGCTCTTCACATCAGGTGGCCAAAGTATTGGAGTTTCAGCTTCAGCATCAGTCCTTCCAATGAATATTCAGGACTGATCTCCTTGAGGATGGACTGGTTGGATCTCCTCAAGAGTCTTCTCCAACCACAAGTCAACTCCAGCCACAGTTCAAAATCTTCAGTTCTTTGGCGCTCAGCTTTCTTTATAGTTCAACTCTCACATCCATATATGAGTACTGGAAAAACTGTAGCTTTGACTAGATGGACCTTTGTTGGCAAAGTAATGTCTCTGCTTTTTAATATGCTATCTAGATTGGTCATAGCTTTTCTTCCAAGGCAAGCATCTTTTAGCTTCAGTCACCATCTGCAGTGATTTTGGAGCCCAAGAAAATAAAGTCTGCAACTGTTTCTACTGTTTCTCCATCTATTTGCCGTGAAGTGATGGGACCAGATGCCGTGATCTTAGTTTTCTGAATGTTGAATTTTAAGCCAACGTTTTCACTCTCCTCTTTCACTTTCATCAAGAAGCTCTTTAGTTTTTCTTTGCTTTCTGCCATAAGGATGGTGTCATCTGCCTATCTGAGGTTATTGCTATTTCATCCAGTCCAGCATTTTTCATGATTACTCTGCATAAAACTTAAATAAGCAGGGTGACAGTATACAGCCTTGAATCTATTTGTCACTTCGACTGTATAGTTATAAGGTATTTGATTTAGGTCATACCTGAAAGGCCTAGTGGTTTTACCTACTTTCTTCAATTTAAGTCTGAATTTGGCAATAGAGTTCATGATCTGAGCCATAGTCAGCTCCTTGTCTTGTTTTTGTTGACTGTATAGAGCTTCTTCATCTTTGGCTGAAAAGAATATAATCAATCTGATTTTGGTGTTGACCATCTGGTGATGTCCATGTGTATAGTCTTCTCGTGTTGTTGGAAGAGGGTTGTTATGACCAGTGCGTTCTCTTGGTAAAACTCTATTAGCCTTTGTCCTGCTTCATTCTGTACTCCAAGGTCAAAATTTCCTGTTACTCCAGGTGTTTCTTGACTTCCTACTTTTGCATTCCAGTCCCCTATAATGAAAAGGACATCTTTTGGGGGTGTCAGTTTTAGAAGGTCTTGTAGGTCTTCATAGAACTGTTCAACTTCAGCTTCTTCAGCATTATTCGTCAAGGCATAGACTTGGATTACTGTGATATTGAATGGTCTGCCTTGGAAATGAACAGAGATCATTCTGTCACTTTTGAGATTGCATCCAAGTACTGTATTTTGGACTCTTTTGTTGACCAGGATGGCTATTCCATTTCTTCTAAGGGATTCTTGCCCAAAGTATTAGATATAATGGTCATCTGTGTTAAATTCACCTATTCCAGTCCACTTTAGTTCGCTGTTTACTCTTGCCATCTCCTGTTTGACCACAGTTTGCCTTGACTCATGGAGAAGGATAAGAGGCTTATGGAAGCTTCCTGATGGGAGAGACTGACAGGGGGAAAACTGGGTCTTGTTCTGATGGGCAGGGCTCCTGGTGGCTCAGAAGGTAAAGTGTCTGCCTACAGTGCAGGAGACCCAGGTCCAATCCCTCAGTTGGGAAGATCTTCTGGAGAAGATGGCAACCCACTCCAGTATTCTTGCCTGGAAAATCCCATGGACGGAGGAGCCTGGTAGGCTACAGTCCATGGGGTCTCAAAGAGTCAGACATGACTGAGCAACTTCACTCACTCACTTGCTCAGTAAATCTTAAATCCAATTTTCTGTTGAAGGATGGGGCTGTTTCCTCCCTGTTATTTGACCTGAGGCCAAACTATGGTGGAGGTAATGAAAATAATGGTGACCTCCTTCAAAAGGTCCCATGCATGTACTGCCACACTCAGTCACCCCTGACCCTGCAACAGGCCACCACCGACCCATGCCTCCACCAGAGACTCCTGGACACTCATGGGCAAGTCTGGGTCAGTCTCTTGTAGGGTCACTGCTCCTTTCTCCTGGGTCTTTGTGTGCACGAAGTTCTATTGGTGCCCTCCAAAGCTAGATAGTTCCAGAAAAACATCTATTTCTGCTTGATTGGCTATGCCAAAGCCTTTGTGTGGATCACAAGAAACTGTGGAAAATTCTGAAAGAGATGGGAATACCAGATCACCTGACCTGCCTCTTGAGAAACCTATATGCAGATCAGGAAACAACAGTTAGAACTGGACATGAAACAGCAGACTGGTTCCAAATAGGAAAAGGAGTATGTCAAGGCTGTATATTTTCACCCTGCTTATTTAACTTCTATGCAGAGTATATCATGAGAAACGCTGGGCTGGAAGAAGCACAAGCTGGAATCAAGATTGCCGGGGGAAATATCAGTAACCTCAGATATGCAGATGACACCACCCTTATGGCAGAAAGTGAAGAGGAACTAAAAAGCCTCTTGATGAAAGTGAAAGAGAAGAGTGAAAAAGTTGGCTTAAAGCTCAACATTCAGAAAACGAAGATCATGGCATCNAATCAAGATTGCCGGGGGAAATATCAGTAACCTCAGATATGCAGATGACACCACCCTTATGGCAGAAAGTGAAGAGGAACTAAAAAGCCTCTTGATGAAAGTGAAAGAGAAGAGTGAAAAAGTTGGCTTAAAGCTCAACATTCAGAAAACGAAGATCATGGCATCTGGTCCCATCACTTCATGGGAAATAGATGGGGAAACAGTGGAAGCAGTGTCAGACTTCATTTTTTTGGTCTCCAAAATCACTGCAGATGGTGACTGCAGCCATGAAATTAAGACACACTTACTCCTTGGAAGAAAAGTTATGACCAACTTAGATAGCATATTGAAAAGCACAGACATTCCTTTGCCAACAAAGATCCATCTAGTCAAGGCTATGGTTTTTCCAGTGGTCATGTATGGATGTGAGAGTTGGACTGTGAAGAAAGCTGAGTGCCGAAGAACTGATGCTTTTCAACTGTGGTATTGAAGAAGACTCTTGAGAGTCCCCTGGACTGCAAGGAGATCCAACCAGTCCATTCTGAAGGAGATCGGCCCTGGGGTCTCTTTGGAAGGAATGATGCTAAAGCTGAAGCTCGAGTACTTTGGCCGCCTCATGCGAAGAGTTGACTCATTGGAAAAGACTCTGATGCTGGGAAGGATTAGGGGCAGGAGGAAAAGGGGATGACAGAGGATGAGATGGCTGGATGTCATCACTGACTCGATGGGCGTGAGTCTGAGTGAACTCTAGGAGTTGGTGATGGACAGGGAGGCCTGGCTTGCTGCGATTCATGGGGTCACAAAGAGTCAGACATGACTGAGCGACTGAACTGAACTGAGAGTCTGTTTCCCTAGTTCTGTGTGAGTTCTGGTGCCTCTATGTTGGGTTAATGGTGACCTCCTCCTAGATGGCTTATGCCATACCCAGGTCTACTGCACCCAGGGCCCGTGCTCCTGGAGCAGTCCACTGCTGACCCATACCTCCTCAGGAGACACCCAAATACAGTTCTGTCTCAGTCTCTGTGGAGTCTCTGGGTCCTGGTGACCGCAAAGTATGTTTGAGCCCTCCAAGAGTCTCTGTTGGGTATGTGGTTTGATTCTAAGTGTGATTTCGCCCCTCCTACCACCTGCTGGGACTTCTCCTCTGCCCTTGGATGTGGGCTATCTCCTCACTGTCGCTCCAGCTCCGCACAGGTGCATATACAGTACCATATGTAAAACAGGCAGACAGTGGGAATTTGCCGTATAACACAGAGAGCTCAACCTCGTCCTCTGTGACAGCCTAGCAGCCTGTGATTGGATGGGAGGTGGGAAGGAGGTTCAAGAGGGAGGAGACAGGTGTTATACTTTTGGCTGATTCATATTGATATAAGACAGAAACCAATACAACATTGTAAAGCAGTTATCCTCCAGTTAAAAATAAAGAAGGGGGCAATCTTATGGAGCTGAGCCGTTAACCGTTTGATCTGATGCTACCCAGGTAGATAGTATCAGGACAGAGCTGAATTTCAGGATACCCAGTCAGTGTCTGCTGAAAATTGAAGAATTACTTGATAGTGTTGGGAAAAAACACCCGATGCAGACCCTGTCCCATGGGGCAAGACTTGCCCCTGATCGAGAGGAACTTCATCATAGAAAAAGGATATAATAGTTATTTAGCACTTGCTAAATGACAAGCACTGTCTAAATTCTTTCCAGAAATTATCTGTTGATGAGTGGAGCTGTGTTCCCTCCCTGCTGTTTACCTGGGGCCAAACTATAGTGGAGGTAATGAAAATAATGGTGGCCTCCCTCTAAAGGTTCCTTGTATGCGCTGCTACAGTCCGTGCCCCCAGCCCTGCAGCAGGCCACCACCGACCCGCGCCTTCACCAGAGACTCCTGGACACCCACAGGCAAGTCTCCTGTGGGGTCACTGTTCCTTCCTTCCTGGTCCTAGTGCACAAGGCTCTGTTGTGCCCTCCAAGAGTCTATTTCCCAGTCCTATGTAAATTCTGGCAGCTCTGTGGTAGGGTTAATGGTGACCTCCTCCAAGAGGGCTTACGCCATACACACCCAGAGTCCCTGTCCCTGCAGCAGACCACTGCCGACCCGTACCTCTGCAGGAAATGCTCAAACACAGTTCTGTCCCAGTCTCTGTGGGGTCCCTGGGTCCTGGTGTGCATAAGGTTTGTTTGAGCCCTCTGAGCGTCTCTGGCGGGAATGGGGTTTGATTCTAAATGTGAATTTGCCCCTCCTACCATCTTGCTGGGGCTTCTCCTTTGCCCTTGGATGTGGGGTATCTTCTCACAGCAGCTCCAGCACCTACTGTCTTACGGGGGTTTCTCTGACCTTGGCTGTGGGGTATCTCCACACCCCTGGTACAGCGAACCCAGCTGCCATGCCTGACCTTGGACATGAGGTATCTATTCACAGCTGCTTCAGCAAAGTGCAGGCGCCGCTCCTGACCTCGGCCGTGGGTTATCTCCCCTTGGCCACTTGCCACTCCAGCTCCGTGCAATAATGCTCAAAATTCTCCAAGCCAGGCTTCAATAATACGTGAACCATGAACTTCCAGATGTTCAAACTGGTTTTAGGAAAGGCAGAGGAACCAGAGATCAAGTTGCCAACATCTGCTGGATCATCAAAAAAGCAAGAGAGTTCCAGAAAACCATCTATTTCTGCTTCATTGACTATGCCAAAGCCCTTGAGTGTGTGGATCACAATAAACTGTGGAAAATTCTGAAGAGATGGGAATACCAGACCACCTGACCTGCCTCCTGAGAAATCTGTATGCAGGTCAGTAAGCAACAGTTAGAACTGGATATGGAACAACAGACTGGTTCCAAATCGGGAAAGGAGTGTGTCAAGGCTATATATTGTCACCCTGCTTATTTAACTTCTATGCAGAGTACATCATGCGAAATGCTGGGCTGGATGAAGCACAAGCTGGAATCAAGATGCCTGGGAGAAATATCAATAACCTCAGAAATGCAGATGACACCACCCTTATGGCACAAAGCGAAGAACTAAAGAGTCTCTTGATGAAAGTGAAAGAGGAGAGTGAAAAAGCTCAACATTCAGAAAACGAAGATCATGGCATCTGGTCCCATCACTTCATGGCAAATAGATGGAGAAACAGTGGAAACAATGGCAGACTATTTTTTTTGAGCTCCAAAATCACTGCAGAATGGTGACTGCAGCCATGAAATTAAAAGATGATTGCTCCCTGGAAGAAAAGCTGCGACCAACCTAGACAGCATATTGAAAAGCAGACACATTACTTTGCCAACAGAGGTCTGTCTAGTCAAGGTTATGGTTTTTCTAGTAAGCATGTATGGATGTGAGAGTTGGACTATAAAGAAAGCTGAGTGTTGAAGAATTGATGCTTTTGAACTGTGGTGTTGGAGAAGACTCTTGAGAGCCCTTTGGACTGCAAGGAGATCCAACCAGTCCATCCTAAAGGAGATCAGTCCTGAATATTCATTGGAAGGACTGATGCTGAAGCTGAAACTCCAATACTTTGGCCACCTGATGCGAAGAGCTGACTCATTTGAAAAGACTCTGATGCTGGGAAAGATTGAAGGTGGGAGGAGAAGGGGGTGACAGAGGATGAGATGGTTGGATGGCATCACCAACTCAATGGACATGAGTTTGAGTAAACTCCGGGAGTTGGTGATGGAAAGGGAAGCCTGGTGTCGTGCCATGGGGTTGCAAAGAGTCAGACACGACCGAGGTGACCGAACTGAACTGAACTGAGAAATTATCTGATGTAATCCTCATATCCACTATGTAAGTTCGTTATATCTTCATTTTATAGAGGAGAAAACTGAGATGCAAAGAGATTTAATAACTAGTTGAAATCACACAGTGGGTAAATTTGCAGAGCTAGAATCGAATCTGGGTTTGTAAGACTTGTACACTTAACCACTTTGCCAGACCAAAGAGGTAAAAGACCCACCTAAATCAGGCACATGTGTCGGGTGTTGTGGAGTGGAGCGCTTTCTTTGTAAGTGTCTAGGAAGGTAGTTTGCTTAAGACTAATGGTATGCTGGATGATGCTGTTGTGAAGGAAGCAAATTCTGAAGGACTGGTAGCCTGGGACAGAAGGTTCCAGCCCCTGATGAGGAGGGGATGCTGCAGGGTTTTCTCAGGGATCTGTAGACTCAGGCGGTTTTGGTAGGCGAGATTTCCGGATTCTCTTTCCTGGAAGGAGCCTGCCTGTGATAGTAGGCTGGCCCCTTCCCAATGGACTTTTTCCTATTTTCCAAAAGAAAAGTAGTCATTTTCCCCACTCAGAATCTGTTATACTGTTTTGTGTTTAAATGTTCAGCCTCCTGGACTGATGTTGGAAAAGTAAAATGACCTTGATTATCAAGTGAGACATTGTTGTATGTCATTTTCTCACTTTGACTTTCAGCAGAATTGATGAAGGACCCAACTGATTTGCCACCTAATAGAAAATTTGAAATACTTTTAGATAATATGTCACTACTTGTAGAGTTATAGGTATACATGTAACTTGGCAGTTCTTTGGGACACTGGTGATGTCCTTACAACAGAATAATATAAACCTCTGCTTAATGTGAAGAAGAAAATCTATTCAAATAAAAATAAGGATAGAATTGTTGCTAAACTGTTCCATTTTAACACAAAATAATATTCTTGAATGGGTATGATCTAGGTTAATCATGGAGAAAACAAGACTATCCTGTTTATCTTATTAAGAATTACTTTTCAATAAAAATGTACTTTTTACATTTAATAATTACTTATCAGCATTGATGTGGTATACTAATAACATGCTGTTAGTAATTGTAATGATAACTTGGTTTAGAAATAAGTTTTACTATGTCAAGCTTTATGGTCCTGGGAAATGAACATTTTACTTTTTTTCTATTTTTCTAACACGAAGTAAGATAGAGTGATGAATAAATACTTTCAAGCATAAAGCATTACTTTGGGATACATTTTTGCAGAGGAGATGAAATTGAATTGCAACTACAAGGAGAATGAAAGATTGCTGTGAAATTTTCAACTGATAAACTCATTTCATGAATTTTTGTATGCTTATTTTTGTAGTCAAATTTTTTTAAATTGGAGTATGATTAATTTGTAATGTAGTATTAGTTTCTGTTGTGCAACAGTGTGAATCAGCTATATAGATACATACATCCCCTCCCTCTTGTATCTCTCTGCTACACCCCCCATCCACCCCTCATTTCATGTATTTCGTGTATTTCATGTAGTCATTTCATGTATTTTAAAAATGAATGACTGTAGGTATCAAAGTTCTATGGTATTTTATTACACTGGATATATTTAAGAGAGTCATCAAGCAGTTTCATTTAATTAATTTTTTGTTTTAATATTTTGTATGAAGTACTGTTGATTCACAATGTTGTGTTAATTTGTACTTATAGCAGAGTGATTCGGTCGTGTGCGTGTGTTCTTTTTAAAACTATTCTTTTGGATAATGGTTTATCATAGGAGATTGAATACCATTCTCTGCTATATAATATGACCTTGTTTACTCATTATGTGTGTCAAAGTTGGCATCTGCTAACCCCAACCTCTCCTACCTCATACCTCCCCACCCCCCTTCCTGGCAGCCACCAGTCTATTCTCTGTGAATAAAGAGATGCGAAACAGCTACATCTTTTTATGGGGAGGGAGGAGGGAGGGGGGTTCAGGTTGGGGAACACGTGTATACA
>SJYA01005986.1:0-16845 GCA_006410615.1 Neotragus moschatus | reverse complement strand
AAAAAGACTTTGCAGAAACTTTAGTCCAGTAACATCCTTTGCCAGGGAAGAAACTGAGCTCAGAGATATTAACTAATATCTCTGAATGACTCTTACATTCATGCAAGAAATATAGTTTTATTATTTATGAATGTTGACTCTGGAGCAACACCAAGATCAAAGCTCAGCTCCAGACTTACTAGACTAACTTGGAAAACTTAGAGAAAACCACCTTTCTAGAAGGAATGATAAAAGGACCCATAACATAAGGTTATATGAGGAGCAAATGAGTGAAGCTGTATATAATTCACTCCATTCTACAGTAACTGTATAATTTATTGTTCAAGCTGGGAACACTTTTGTGAGAGAGAGGTAGTGCTATTAATAATTATGTTGGCAAAACACATGTTAACAAGGACCTTGTCGAACAAACCACCACAGATGGTCACCCTCGTTAATATCTGTAAAGGGTTTAGGACAGTGCCTGGCATAAATTGGGCTTCCCTGGTGGTTCACATGGTAAAGAATCTGCCTGCANTTGTTCAAGCTGGGAACACTTTTGTGAAAGAGAGGTAGTGCTATTAATAATTATGTTGGCAAAACACATGTTAACAAGGACCTTGTCGAACAAACCACCACAGATGGTCACCCTCGTTAATATCTGTAAAGGGTTTAGGACAGTGCCTGGCATAAATTGGGCTTCCCTGGTGGTTCACATGGTAAAGAATCTGCCTGCAATGCAGGAGACCAGGATTTGATCCCTAGGTCAGGAAGATTCCCTGGAGAAGGGAATGACTGCCCACTCCAGTATTCTTGCCAGGAGAACCCCATGGACAGAGGAGCCTGGCGGACTGGGTCTCAAAGAATCAGATACAACTGAGCAACTAACACTTTCACTGGCATATATGAAGGGCCATGTGTTATAATTATGTTTACAACTTGGGATAATTAGGAAATTCAGCATACCGGACTGCATAATATAATTCCACAGAAAAGTGGAGTCACTTCATTTGCTTTACAATATGCTTTCCCAGAATGCGTCTGTTTTATAACAGCAGAGACATCCATTGAAGGCTTTCATCACCATGGTAACATATCATTGCTTATTTCCTTAGAAATGAAGTCCTGCCTTCTAGGGAAGCCAAATTTTCATTACTATGCCTAAAATTTCCGGGAGGAGTGAGGCAGTTTTAATCTATGTTCATCACCCAGCTGGGTTTTGGCACCCTCAGCAAACACCAGGGAGGAGCCAAACAGCCAACAATTACACAATAGCTGTCCTGCTGTTTGCCAAGTCAAATCCCAGAAAGCCAGTGACAAAGAGAGACACTGCCTTCTCTGTATCAGCAGGACAGAACAGACGTGGGATCCTACCTGCAGGAAGCCTGCTGTCTTTGCTCTCCTCTGTTGGCTCGTTCCCTTGGTTAGATATCACCACCTTGGAAGTATTAATCGATTCTAACAAGGAGACAAATTCCAGGAAGTTGGATTCATTTGGTACTTGTCCTTCCTTGGCCTCTAGGTCAGATTTGGAGGTTGGCATTGTTTGCTGTTGATCATTAACAATTTCTGCGGAACTTTTGCTCAAGAAGACATCCGTCCCGCTGTCCACACTGAGGACCCGGGCATGTCTCTTCTCCTGGCTGCTTCTACAAGACGATGGATCAAGGCTGGCTTGGGCTTCCATTCCCACCTCGGACGCGGAGACCACGTTAGGTGTAGGCGGGGGGGTTGCACAGTGGTCTCCTGGGGAAGGACTGTGGTCCTGGGTGGCACTGCCCCCTTCCCCAGATTCGTAGCCAGAACACGGGTTGGAGGACGCCTCCACCGTCAGTCTCTCGGGCGTCCTGCCACTTGCATTGCTTTCGGGACACACCGTGCCTCCTGCATCCTCAGACAGCTGGAAGGTGATGACGGGAATTTTCATCTGCTCCACACTTGGGGGACCGGCTGCCCCTGGGGGTGCTGGCTCAGCCTCAGCCTGGAAGCCAGATGGCAGAGTACCAACCGCCTTGAGATGCAGCGAGCTTTCCAAGTCTGTCATGGAGTTGGGCGTACTGCTCATGGTAATGACAATCCTAATGGGTTCGTGCAGACTCAGCGGGTCACCAGGTTGAGAAGTATCTATCAGAGTGACGGCGACCTCACTATCTGAGTTGCCCACGTCCTGGTTCAAGGTCGAGTCCAGCTGCTGGGAAACTTGCTCCTGCGCAGGTCTGGCGATGACGGTGCTACACTGTGGGCAGCTGCTGCTCAGGCTGTCCTCAGGCGACTTGCTCTGCAACTTGCCCCTGATGGAGGCATAATGACCAGTTTCTGGAATCAAGACAGAATTCTCACTCCCCCAGGGCTGGGCAGAAATGTCCGTCTCCAGTAAGTCGTACTGAGACAAAGACAGGTAGGGCAATTTCTTTCCGGTTTCTTTGTCCACCAAGCCACCCTCAGATCTGTGGTGGAAGGGGGGCTGCCCCCTGCCCCCTCTTTCCTTCCCTTGATCACTGATGCAAGTTTCTGCCACAGCGGGTTTCAGTGGTATTGCTGATGTGGTAATGGTTCCCAGCACAGGTGCTTTAGAAGCAGGTAAGCTTTCCGTTTTGATACCAGGTGAGGTAGATGGCACCGGTGCTATGGGTTGGTCATCTGACAGAATGACACCTGAAATCAACAACAGCATCTGATTCCCATCCAGAATGGATGAATCATGTCCCAGAGCAAGACCAACTAATAATAAATTATTATTATTATATATAATAACAATAAAAATTTAACACCAGCAACAAATGTGATTAGATGCTTATTTTTTAAATACCACATAACACCAGCAACAAATGTGATTAGATGCTTATTTTTAAAATACCACCTCAGCTGTGAAATTGATCTGGAAATCTCCATATTTAAGATGATAATTCCGACTTTTAGCTTTCTCTCTTTTGTGGCCCTGGGAGTCAGACTCGTGCACACTCAGTTGCTCCGTCATGTCCAGCTCTTTGCAACACTATAGACTGTAGCCTGCTGGGCTCCTCTGTCTATGGAATTTCCTAGGCAAGAATACTGGAGTGGGTTGCCACTTGCCTCTCCAGGGGGATCTTCCCGACCCAGGGATCAAACCCACATCTCTTGAATTGGCAGGCTAATTCTTTACCACTGAGCCACCTGGGAAGCTTGGGAGGCAGACTAGTATGATTTAAACAACATATCTGCAATCAGAAAGATGCTGGCTGTGCTATTTACTAGCTACAGTACACTGGGTAAGTTACTTAATCCTTCTAAACCAAGGCCAGGAGGCTCCAAAATATATGGTTGGCCAAAAAGTTCATTCAGATTTTTCTGTAAGATGTAATGAAAAAAAACCAAACAAACTTTTTGGCCAATCCAGTACAGTACCTGACAAGCCAAAGCAGCTTGGATTTTATAATGTGACCTCAGCAGAAGTTTTTCAGTCCAGAGAAAGGAAGAGGTTCATTCAGGCCTCCAAAGGTTCTTTTCTAAGTCTTCTAAGTCTTGCTTCTCAGTGGCGCTAGTGGTGAAGAACCTGCCTGCTCATGCAGAAGATGTAAGAGATATGGGTTCGATCCCTGGGTCAGGAAGAGTCCCTCAAGAAGGGAATGGCAACCCACGCCAGTATTTTTGCCTAGAGAATCCCATGGACAGAGGAGTTTGGCAGGCAAAGAGACAAGAACGACTGACATGACTTCGCATGCACACATGTCTTCTGAAGGCAGTCAAAAAACAATGAAATAAAATCTTAGCAAAAAAGTAAAATAAATATTTGGAGTGAGAGGATTAAAAGGAAATCCCAGAAACTAAATTTGTAAATTGAGAGAAATGCAAATTCACAGAACACAATGTTGTTAAGTGGTCACGAATCCGCCCTTCCAATGCAAAGGGCAAGAGTTCAATCCCAGTTCAGTCCCAGAACTAAGATTCCTACATGCCAGGCGGTACACCAAAAAATTGAAAAAAAAAAAAAAAAAAAAGCAAGAATGTGTATTGATGATGAATTTACCTATTTTATATCAGCTATTATGAGCCTTATGGAAAGAGGCATAGATTGGTGAAAGGACAATGAAATATGATCGATACAATATCACAGTCTGAACATAGACATGATATAAAAATTCTGATAAATAATTAAAATGAAGAGTTAAAGAAATGAAGATAAAATATACAATCTTAGGTACAGTTCTAAATCTTAATGACTTCATTGGCATTCGGCTTTATAAAAACTATTTTGTGTTTCACTGAGGATAATGCTGTGATAAAATATTAAATAATGAGAATAAGCACTCTACCTTTGAGATCTTCCACTGTTTCCTGTGCTGGCAGGTCCTAAATAAATGAAAGAACAAAAACCAATCAATGACTCAGCTCCCTTGCTCAGTTCCAGGCAGTCAGCAGACACAGAACCACCACCACTGTTTTTCTAAATGGCAGGTGGGAAGAGACAATATAGTGTCCACTATACTGGACGCTACATGTATGAGACAGATGAGTAGAAAAGACGGACACTGAAATACAGAGGTACAGACATCCACCCAAGACCCCAGAGCTGTGACAAAGGGGAGTTTGATAATTAAGAAAGTAAGGAGGCAAATAATGTGCTACTTTATACTCTAAGGAAGAGAGTCCGAAAAAGTGAATCTAGGGGGAAAAAATAAAAAGTGATTTAAGTGTGATTTCCCGTGGAGTGAAGGACTGGACTCTAGGGAAAGGCACTGAAAACACAATGACTGACATGGACGACAGACAAGCCCAGGGAAGAGCAGTGCAGATGTGTTTATGGGGTCTGGTCACATGCAGTCCCTGCAGGGTGGGCAGACTGCAGAGGAGGCTGGTGGGTGTGCTGGGAGCATGTGGTTAGGTGCTTATCTCATGGCCTCAGGTCACTGCTACCCAAAGACAAGTATTGACAACCAGCACGTATAATCTTCAGCCACTGCCATTGCACACTTCCGGAATCAACACAAACAGCAGCGTGAAGACAGTGAAAGAGAAAACAGGTCACTCACCAGGAGCCCAGAAGAGTGATGAGAGTTTATGCTCTGTCCGCCGGAGCTGCCGTGGAGAGGAGGTGTGGAGAGGGTTCGATCGGCTTCTTTTTTGCTGCTGTTAATCTGTCCATTATTGCTAATCCAGCATGAGAAACACAGGGGTAGGGATATTATAAAATAGAAGCATGGCTCTTTCGGCATTAGTCCCTAAACAATTGTTTTCCTTGTTTCCACTTTGTCAAATTCATGGTATACACAACTGAATAGTACTTGGCCATAAAAAAGAATAAAATAATGCCATTTGGAGTAACATTGGCGGACCTAGAGATTCTCATACTAAGGGAAGTAAGTGAGAAAGAGAAAGACAAATACCATATGACATCACTTATATGTGGAAAATGAAATATGACACAAATGAATTTATTTACAAAACAGAAACAGACTCACAGACATAGAAAACAAACTTATAGCTATCAAAGGGGAAAAGGAGAGGGATGAATAAATTAGGAATTTGGGATTAACATATACACACTGCTATATAAAAAATAAATAAACAAGATCCTACTGTATAACATAAGGAACTCAACTTGATATTTTGTAATAACCTATATGGGAAAAGAATCTGAAAAAGAATCACTTTGCTGTACACCTGAAACTAATATAACATTGTAAATCAACCATATGTCCATAAACACACATACAAACAGAAAGGAAAAATCATGGTATACAAACTTGTATACAAACATGGTACACAAACTTGTATACAAACATGGTATACAAACTTGTATACAAACATGGTATACAAACTTTACTTTTAAAAGCTAATAAACATTACTTTAAAACAAGATATGCTGTTTTAAAGAACTATCAGAAATAAGACCAAGAATAGTGACAATGCTCACATGAGAATTATCTTTAATATTTTAGTTCTACACAATGTATTCCTTTTAAATCAATAAACACAAATTTCTTGAAAATAGTCGCCTGTGCTAAGCATTTAAATGATGAGATAGAAAGACTAAAGTAAACTATTTTGTTATGCTAAGCCTAATGCAAATAAATTTCACAGCATGGTATAAGGTCACATTAAACAGTCAATTAAACCATCTGGATCATCAACATTTTTTATGCCTAAGTGTATATGTCAGTATAAGAAAAATGTACATACCTGTGTCTGACTCTCCCGGCATATTTTCATAAACACCAAATAAATGAGCAGAATTATTTTAATCAAGATTAAAACACTTAAATTATAAACTGATGCATTAATTAGAAATGTTACCTTGGATTTCTGTGATTAGTTGTATGGTCACCGTTGGCCTCTTTGTCTTTACTTGGCTTTTCTTTCTTCCCAGAAGGTCTCTGCTGGATCACTTCTCCTTTATCAAACATGAGGTGTAGGCGATAACTGATCAATTTGATTGTTGTGAAGAATATGGTCACTGAACTGCAGTAAAAAAATACAGTGATGGCATCTGGAGGAAAAGCCTAGAGAAGAGAAAAGAAAGGGAAAAAAATTATTTGCTTGTAGGATTATTTTTATCTTATATATGAAAACATTTTTTAACTATTTATTAAGCATAAATTGGGCAAGGTTTCAATTTTTATTAGCTTTTTAACTTTTCTTTTCTTAATACCCAAGGAGAAAGAGCTATTACCTTTTTTAACTTTTTAAAACGTCTTTCTTATTTCTCAGGTTCTGCCACTAGCTGCAATGACCAAGATTTGATTTGCAGACAGGAACCTCACAAAATGAAAGATACAGTATAGCAAGACTCTCCATTTCTACCAGCTCTTTATTCTATAGTCAAATCTGGTCTTCTTGCGCATGTGGTCTTCAAGGCCAGAGAAAGGCCTTTGAGATGCTGTTTTCTCCAACAAAACACAAACATCCTTGCAGAGAACAGAGGAAAGGAGAAAGAAATTTAAAAAACCTGATTTCCCATTGGGTTAATATCATCAAGCCATGGATTTTTCTAGTGGCGTGATGTAGGCAAGGGCTCTATGAGAGTGTACCATTTCTAAAACACAGAAGGATGATCCCACTCCTGGGCATATATCCAGAGAAGAGCATGATCCGAAAGGATACAAGCACCTCAGTGTTCGCCGCAGCACTGTTTACGATAGCCAAGACACGGAAGCAACCAGAATGTCTAGCAGCAGATGAAGGGATAAAGAAGCGGTACATATATGTATATAATGGAATATTATTTAGCCATTAAAAAAGGTGAAATAATGCCAGCTGCAGTAATTTAGATGGACCTAGAGACTGTCATACTTAGTGAAGTCAGTCAAAGAGAAATATCACATAATATCGCTTATATGAGAATCTAGAAAGAAATGATACAAATAAACTTATTTACAAACAGAAACGGACTCACAGACTTAGATAATGGGTTTATGGTTACTAGAAGGGGAGGGATCGTTAGGGAGTCTGGGATCAACATGTACACACTGCTAAATTTAAGATGGAAAACCAACAAGAACGTACTGTAGCACATGGAACGCTGATCAACGTTATGCCGCAGCCTGGATGGGAGAGGACTTTGGGGGAGACTGGATACACGTATATTTATGGCCGAGTCACTCTGCTGTGCACCCGAAACCATCACTACATTGTTACTAGATATACTCCAATATAAAATTAAAAGTTCACAGAAACAAAAGGCAGAGGGATATTTCCATCAGTAGCAAAGGATCTTTACATGGAGATAATGATGAGGGTCAGTTTGATTCTGTCCAATCCCCTCAAGAAACAAGTATTAATAGAATCACTGAGATCCATTTAATTCTCCCCTTACATCCCTTCCTAGTTTTCTCACAGACCATGAACCTTGACAGGTTTCCAGTCTTAAATGAAATTCTTTCTTCTGAGATAGAAATGAATTCCTGAGTGTCTCAAGATGATACTAAGGACAGTTTCAATAGAGTGAGAACTTTTTTCATCAATGCACCTCCCAGAAGGACCTGAGAAAGACAGTGACGAGTCCAGTCTGTGGTGCAATATGGAACACAGCTAGGCTTGGAGACCATGTGGCCTGGCCCTCTCTGGTCCCTCACAGCCTGTGTACAACTTGCCCTGGTCTTATCTGATTGTTTACCATCTCAGTTCAGTTCAGTCGCTCAGTCATGTCCAACTCTTTGCAACCCCATGAATCGCAGCACGCCAGGCCTCCCTGTCCATCACCAACTCCGGGAGTTCACTCAGACTCACGCCCATCAAGTCAGTGATGCTATCCAGCCATCTCATCCTCTGTCGTCCCCTTCTCCTCCTGCCCACAATCCCTCCCAGCATCAGAGTCTTTTCCAACGAGTCAACTCTTCGCATGAGGTGGCCAAAGTACTGGAGCTTCAGCTTTAGCATCATTCCTTCCAAAGAAATCCCAGGGCCGATCTCCTTCAGAATGGACTGGTTGGATCTCCTTGCAGTCCAAGGGACTCTCAAGAGTCTTCTCCAACACCACAGTTCAAAAGCATCAATTCTTTGNAAGTACTGGAGTTTCAGCTTTAGCATCATTCCTTCCAAAGAAATCCCAGGGCCGATCTCCTTCAGAATGGACTGGTTGGATCTCCTTGCAGTCCAAGGGACTCTCAAGAGTCTTCTCCAACACCACAGTTCAAAAGCATCAATTCTTTGGCGCTCAGCCTTCTTTACAGTCCAACTCTCACATCCATACATGACTACTGGAAAAACCATAAACTTGACTAGACGGACCTTAGTTGGCAAAGTAATATCTCTGCTTTTGAATATGCTATCTAGGTTGGTCATAACTTTTCTGCCAAGGAGTAAGCATCTTTTAATTTCATGGCTGCAGTCACCATCTGCAGTGACTTTGGAGCCCAGAAAAATAAAGCCTGACACTGTTTCCACATCTATTTCCCATGAAGTGATGGGACTGGATGCCATGATCTTCGTTTTCTGAATGTTGAGCTTTAAGTCAACTTTTTCATCTAGGTAAGACCATTTCTAAACAGAATAACAATGGGTTATCGCTCAGATGTGTCCGACTCTTCACGACCCCATGGACTATACAGTCCATAGAATTCTCCAGGCCAGAATACTGGAGTGGGTAGCCTTTTCCTTCTCCAGAGGATCTCCCCCATCCAGAGATTGAACCCAGGTCTCCTGCATTGCACGCGATTCTTTACCAGCTGAGCCATAAGGGAAGCCCAAACAGAATAGACAAACCAAAAGGACAACCAAGAAAGATCACCAACAGGAAAAGTCAAAGTGACAAATTTTCATCACCACTGGCTTGTTTTTATTTCATGGGGGGAAAAGTCCACACGTAAATATAAACTCATAAATAAATAAATGAAAGAATGATTACATAAGATAATATTAGACAGACAGATAATATATAAAGTCAATTTCCCTCCCTGAAAGCAGACAAGTGTCATATTTACACGTGTATCTTCTCACGAGAAGTTGTAAAGAAACTCAAGGAACATACAGACAAATTAGGAAGACAGATAAAGAGGTCATTAACAGCCTTCACCACCTTTTTTAACTTGTCTGTATATTTCAGGTCTAAAATATATTTTTAAAATAGGCTAAAAGAGAAGGATGAAATAATGCCCTTTGCAACAACATGGATGGACCTAGAGATTATCACGTTAAGTGGAATAAATCAGGAAGAGAAAGACAAATATCATATTTCACTTATGATATATATCACTTATGATATACATATCATATATCACTTATGAACCTAAAATAGGACACAAATGAACTTACCTATGAAACAGAAACAGACTCAGAGACGTGGAGAACAGACCTGTGACCGCCAAGAGGGGTTGGGTGGGAGGAGGGACAGATTGGGTACCGGAAGTGGGCGGGTGGAGAGAGGGAAAATTAAAGGAATGTGGTCAAAACTTACAAGAGTAATGACTGAGGATGTAGTATACATGATGACTATAATTAACCCTGTGGTACGATACATAAGAAAGTTGTTAGGAGAACAGGTCCTAAGAGTTCTCATCACAAGAATTCTGTTCTTCCCTTTCTACTGTATCCATTGTATAAATGAGATGCGTAATGTTAACTAAGCCTATGTTTTGCTGTGATAATCACTTCACAATATATTTAAATCAAACCATTAGGATGTATATCTTCAATATACCTCGAGTGTCAATTAGTATTCAACAAAAGTGGGAGGAAAAGAAGGAAGTTTTTTTGTAAGTGTTTAATAAAAAGTTAATCCCAGCAGGGCTTCCCTGGTGGCTCAGTGGTACAGAATCCACCAGACAACGCAGGAAGTGCAGGTTCGATCCCTAGTCCAGGAAGATCCCACATGCCTCAGGGCAGCTAAGCCTGTGCGCCACCACCACGGAGTCTGTGCTCTCGAGCCTGGGAACCACGGCTACTGAGCGCACCCACTCTAGAGCCTGTGTTCTGCAACAAGAGAAGCCAACATAATGAGAAGCCTGAGCACCACATCTAGGGAGTAGCTCCGCTCACCACAGCTAGGAAAAAGACCACACAGCACCCAAGACCCGGAATAGCCGTAAATAAATAAAAATTTTTTTAAATAAATAAGTCCCAGCAAATGTCTATGAGAACAGATTAGCAAACTGCCATATACAAATTACATTCAAAAGCTAACTATAACTTGGGTTTCATAGCATTCCAGTTAGTAGCGGTACCAAAGAAAGTGCTCGCAAAGACACATGGACTCCCCTGGATTTCCCAGCCTCCCTTGCAGTCTGGTGGGGGCCATGTGCCTACTTTTGGCCAATGAACTATGAGCAGAAGTGGTCAGTGTCACTTCTCAGCCTAAACAATTATAAGCTGGGTGCTTCCTCCATGCCCTTCTCCTCTTTAGCTGATCATGTCAGAGGGCATGATTTCCCAGATCTATCCACAAGATGATAGAGCTTCTTCAGCCTGGGCTCCTGGGTGACTCTGTGGAACAAGGGCCTTACAGACTCCAGATGGACATATAACAGAAGTGAGAAATAAACCTTTGATTAACTGAACCACTGAGATTTGGGTGTATATCTTAAATGAGATTTGGGGTGTGGCACCTAGCATGGCTTCAGCTAAATGAATGTCGGGGGTCCACTTTATGAGGAAGCTTCCATTCAAATCAGATTAGAGATAAAACTCAAGGCATTGGGAAAAGAAGGCCAGGGAAGAAGGATGAGAGAGAAAAGATTACATATGGATACTGGGAAAATTCATTTGGAAAAAAATTGACTTGCCACAATAAGAGAGATATTACTTTTCAGTTCATTCTCATACCTATGGGCTACAGCATAAGCTTATAAATGTTGAAATTAAGAGAAAGCAACAAGTTAGAATTTGAAGTTTAACATGAATATCAGTAACTAGTTCGCAACTCAGGTAAGAACAGTTCCTGTCTCATTCTCAGTGAAGGAACACTTAGAACTTTGTCACATCACCAAAAAGCCCCTATACCACACCAGACTGTAGAGATACACATTTTACTGAAACGTTCCTTGGAGATAGGAAAGATGTCACAGCACGTGACACATAGCCCATTATTCTTCCCCAAATTCTCTGCTCTAATGAGTCTTTTAAAAACCTCTCCCTTCAGCAGACCATCCAAATGGAATGAGCATCTTCTCTGTTTATTATTCAATAAAATAATAAATGACATCAATGTGATGTCCACTTTTATTATTATTTTTGATATTTATTTATTTGGCTGTGCCGGGTCTTAGCCGCAGCACGCAGGGTCTTCGATCTTCCTTGTGGCATCAGGGTCTTTCAACTGCAGCATGTGTTTCCTTAGTTTCGGCATGTGGGATCTAGTTCCCTGACCTGGGATTAAATCCGGGACCCCTGCATCAGGAGCTCGGAGGCTTAGCCATTGGACCACCAGGGAAGTTTCCGAATGTTCCCTTTTTATGCTATATAAATAAGCTCTGCTCAGGTTCCCTCAATTCTACATTCCCAAGGAGATCACTGAAAATTACTTTCACGGCCATTTTACTGCTGTTCTCATTATGTTCAATCAACAAAAATCTCCAGCTTCTAGAATTTTCTCTCCTATAAGTGTACATGCAGGGAAAGGAGGGGGTTTAGGAAGGACTCTGTCATGAATGAGCAGTTTTATATTCATGCTTAATTTCAACCCCAAATCTTTCCCCCAATATAAGTTATATTCAGATTTTGAATAGAGGTTTACTTGCTCTAAGGTAAATCATAATTCTCTCTCCTTTCTGTGAACTTATCATTTGAACACATCTTTACTAACAATACATTTTTTCAAAAGTATATCCTTGGCCAAAGATAAGCTATATGTCATTTTCTGATCCGTTACTAGGATAACTAGTTGTATTATCATTCGACTGAACTTTTTTCTAACAAAATTCAAGAAAAATAACACGTTACCAACTAACCATTTACGAATACAACAGTTTGCATTTCTTGCTAAACTGGGTTTCTTTGGATTTAGCATTCCCTAGAAGCACCTGTCTGTGTGTATACCCCAGTGGTTCATAGCTCTCCTCGTGGGACCCACCTCTGTTCCTTCTGCTCAGAGCTCTGGTTCTTTGAAAGTCACCATTCCTTTATATATATATATATCCTTTTATTGTGACAAAATACATATAACAAAATTTACCATCTTAACCATTTCAAAATGTACAGTTCAGGGACATCGTGTCTACTCGCAGTGTTTTGCAGCGATCACCACCATCCGTCCAGAGAGTCTTTTCATCTTCCCAAACTGATGACCTGAGCTTTCCTTGGGAGCTGACAAAGCCAAGTTCAGGGAGAAGTCTCGAGGAGTCGCTGACTCATCGCGAGGAGTCAGGCTCCCACACTAGCTGCTTGGTAAGCGCTCCTGAGATGACAAATGTGGGCCTTGCGAGGGAGAGAGGCTCCTGCACCAGTGACATCACATGAGGAGACTGGATGATGGAAAGGGGACCAATGGCCCCAGTCTCCTGAGTCAGAGCAAGGAAAGGGCTTAAAGAATTAGGCCTGGTGGTGGGCATAGGGGGTGTACTTCTGTGCAAAATGGGAGTGGAGATTTCTAAGAAGGGAAGATTTTCTGATAATCAAGGGATATGAGTAGGACTGTATGCCTCTGTCTTGGCATCAACCTGCTTCTCCAGATCCTCGCAGATGGAGACACTGAGGCCCTCCGTCCATCCCACTCTTAGGCTAACCACAGATTGGTCGCTGACCCGGGGACAAGTCTTTCTGCCGACATACCAGCCACTGTAGGGTGACAGCTGAGTCTTTCTGGCATCCGGTACAGTTTCTATATGACGGCATCAATGTCTTGTCCTCCTATAGGACACACCCTACTTCTAAATGCACACCATTATATTACGATCCATGGATGCTCAAACTGACCCATCTTTGGCCAGCATCTACAAGTTTAATCCCAAAGCCTTTCAACATGACCCTAGTATTCTTCAACAGTTTCTCTGACTTTAGGTTGCTCTTGTATGTTTTCTGGACCAAACCTAGAATGGGCCATTTCTCCAAAGAATCCTACTAACTTTAAGAAGAAAATGGCACTTAAAGACCAGAATCTGACTGTGAGATTTGTGCATCCTTATTGGGTTATCATTGATTCTAGGTGTTTTGCTGTTCAGTTGCTAAGTCATGTTTTGTTGTTCAGTTNGTAAATCATAATTCTCTCTCCTTTCTGTGAACTTATCATTTGAACACATCTTTACTAACAATACATTTTTTCAAAAGTATATCCTTGGCCAAAGATAAGCTATATGTCATTTTCTGATCCGTTACTAGGATAACTAGTTGTATTATCATTCGACTGAACTTTTTTCTAACAAAATTCAAGAAAAATAACACGTTACCAACTAACCATTTACGAATACAACAGTTTGCATTTCTTGCTAAACTGGGTTTCTTTGGATTTAGCATTCCCTAGAAGCACCTGTCTGTGTGTATACCCCAGTGGTTCATAGCTCTCCTCGTGGGACCCACCTCTGTTCCTTCTGCTCAGAGCTCTGGTTCTTTGAAAGTCACCATTCCTTTATATATATATATATCCTTTTATTGTGACAAAATACATATAACAAAATTTACCATCTTAACCATTTCAAAATGTACAGTTCAGGGACATCGTGTCTACTCGCAGTGTTTTGCAGCGATCACCACCATCCGTCCAGAGAGTCTTTTCATCTTCCCAAACTGATGACCTGAGCTTTCCTTGGGAGCTGACAAAGCCAAGTTCAGGGAGAAGTCTCGAGGAGTCGCTGACTCATCGCGAGGAGTCAGGCTCCCACACTAGCTGCTTGGTAAGCGCTCCTGAGATGACAAATGTGGGCCTTGCGAGGGAGAGAGGCTCCTGCACCAGTGACATCACATGAGGAGACTGGATGATGGAAAGGGGACCAATGGCCCCAGTCTCCTGAGTCAGAGCAAGGAAAGGGCTTAAAGAATTAGGCCTGGTGGTGGGCATAGGGGGTGTACTTCTGTGCAAAATGGGAGTGGAGATTTCTAAGAAGGGAAGATTTTCTGATAATCAAGGGATATGAGTAGGACTGTATGCCTCTGTCTTGGCATCAACCTGCTTCTCCAGATCCTCGCAGATGGAGACACTGAGGCCCTCCGTCCATCCCACTCTTAGGCTAACCACAGATTGGTCGCTGACCCGGGGACAAGTCTTTCTGCCGACATACCAGCCACTGTAGGGGGACAGCTGAGTCTTTCTGGCATCCGGTACAGTTTCTATATGACAGCATCAATGTCTTGTCCTCCTATAGGACACACCCTACTTCTAAATGCACACCATTATATTACGATCCATGGATGCTCAAACTGACCCATCTTTGGCCAGCATCTACAAGTTTAATCCCAAAGCCTTTCAACATGACCCTAGTATTCTTCAACAGTTTCTCTGACTTTAGGTTGCTCTTGTATGTTTTCTGGACCAAACCTAGAATGGGCCATTTCTCCAAAGAATCCTACTAACTTTAAGAAGAAAATGGCACTTAAAGACCAGAATCTGACTGTGAGATTTGTGCATCCTTATTGGGTTATCATTGATTCTAGGTGTTTTGCTGTTCAGTTGCTAAGTCATGTTTTGTTGTTCAGTTGCTTTGCGACCCCATGAACTGCAGCACTCCAGACTACCCTCTTCTTCACTATCTCCTGAACTTTGCTCAAACTCATGTTCACTGAGTGATGCCATCCAACCATCTCATCCTCTGTCACTCCTTTCTCCTCTTGGCCTCAATCTAAATAGAGCTAAAAATATGCATTTTTTTTAGAAAAAAATAAATCATGATTTCAGATGGATATTTCCAATTCAAATGGTAGATTACAAGGTTCTAAGTTACTTCTGTGATTTCATTTGTACCTGTTTTCTCTTATTGCTGAACGCGTGATTCCTAATCACAGTTTCTTATTGTCATCATCGATCTATAAATACAATAATTTCAAAATAACAACATAAAATCTCTTTGATGACAATAAGATAACCAAATGCAATTTAATATGTTTTTGGTGTTTTTATCTTTAGGCTATATTCCAGTAGGCCTAGAAACTCCGTGTTTAAAGTTATTTGAAATAGTTTTTGCTTGAGTATGCCACCAAACTATCAAATAAGATCATTCCTTTTCGCCAGCTCTGTTGATATACTCCAGTCTATTTCCTTTACTTTCCTATTAGCTTTTTCTTAATTTATCCTTTTACTGTGTCTTCTTAAAAACAAAAAGGTAAATGCTTTCTATTTCCTTCCTAATTTTTAGCCTAATTTTAACTTCTGTTCTTTTTCTCCTTAATAATAGATCCTAGAGATCACTCTATAGCAGTCAACCGTCCCAATCCCTTTTTCACAAGTGCACAGTACTCCACTTTGAAAGTACCACATATAATTCATTAACCTATTCCCTATCAATTGATACCTATTTCTAGTCTTTTATTATAATAAATTGTGATTCGTCTTATACATATAGCCCTCTGAATTTATGAGAATGGTTATTTGTTTCAAGTATATTAGGTATTACCTTTTAAATCTTTGCAACCCAGATATGCCAAAATCACATTATTTTAATATCGACTTTTCTTAGATTATTACTAAAACAATCATTCATGTGTTTATTGAAAATATATGTACGTATATATATTTCTCTGTCAGTTGTCTATTTTTGTCCCTTTTCAAGGTGTTCACATTTTTAGCATCGATTCCTAATTATTCATTCAAAGATGGTCAGTTCCATGAGGACAAGACCAGGTCTGTCNGACAAAATCACATTATTTTAATATCTACTTTTCTTAGATTATTACTAAAACATCATTCATGTGTTTATTGAAAATATATGTATGTATATATATTTCTCTGTCAGTTGTCTATTTTTGTCCCTTTTCAAGGTGTTCAAATTTTTAGCATCGATTCCTAATTATTCATTCAAAGATGGTCAGTTCCATGAGGACAAGACCAGGTCTGTCTTGTTCTACATTATTCTTTCAACATCTAGCCTGGTATGTAGCAAATAGGTGCTCAAAAATCTTGGTGAATAAACAAACATTTAGGATAGTTATACATGTCTACATGTTGTAATTTTTCTCCATTTAATAATTGTACAACCTTGGGGAAGCTACNGTTCACATTTTTAGCATCGATTCCTAATTATTCATTCAAAGATGGTCAGTTCCATGAGGACAAGACCAGGTCTGTCTTGTTCTACATTATTCTTTCAACATCTAGCCTGGTATGTAGCAAATAGGTGCTCAAAAATCTTGGTGAATAAACAAACATTTAGGATAGTTATACATGTCTACATGTTGTAATTTTTCTCCATTTAATAATTGTACAACCTTGGGGAAGCTACTCAGTTCAGTTCAGTTCAGTCCCTCAGTTGTGTCCAACTCTTTGCAACCCCATGAATCGCAGCATGCCAGGCCTCCCTGTCCATCACCAAC